>QVOA01008129.1:0-111867 GCA_014825685.1 Pseudomyrmex cubaensis | reverse complement strand
TATAACATTGTACGTCTTAATGCGCAAATCTTCAACTAGAAAAATAAAGCACATGTATCTTAAAAATATGTTTATAGCACGGAAGAGGATAGAAACGGTATTATACAATCGACCAGTCTTAACGAACTGTCCACTCAGATCTTATCTGCTCTTCTCGCAATCTCATTATTGTACGCAATCGCGCATTCAACGGACTGAAAATTACCCTGTTTAATATGAACAGTCATCAAAGAACAGGGGGATGAGAGAAAAAAGAAACCTGATAAGAGATCACAGACGATTCGAATAAACGCAATTATTTGGGATTGAACGCGAAATTTTTTGTCTCATCTTAGCCCGATGTAACTTCCCAGAATTGAATATTCGGACAAGTTACAGTTCGCATACAAGTTGTTGCGCTTTTTACACTTAGTAATACCAATTAGTAGCACCCATCGCGTTTCATGTTATGGCACATTTGTAACAGAGATTTGCAACCGATATGTGTTGCGGATCAACAGACGAACAGTCAAAAAATGTGAGAAAAAAAACAAAACAATCATCAAGAAAAGAACTAATACTGATGTTCACTTATCGTCTAACGATATTGGGAACTTGAGATTGATGCGACGCAAGTTAAAAGATTGAAAATCGCAGATTCACACACAATCACTTGCGGTAATTAAAATCGTATTGGGAAAAAGATACACGTGATATCGAGTCAAAAATAGTAAAGAGAAATTTAGGTCAGAGAAACATACGAAAAAACTTGAGCGGTAGTGTTTCTCAACTTTGCCATACAATATCGACAAGCACATCTGAATATTACGTGTGAAAGATGCGGAAGACATGGAATGTCAGAAGAATAATGTCAAAAAACATCATTTTCTCCTTTGTATCGAACTTCTCAGCTTAAAATTATCGTTACGCTCTAGGAACTTCTGGTGCTTATTCTGGCATTTAAATGTTAATATAAAAATCACGCGGACAAGCACACTTTGACTTACGTCATTTGCTTAGATAATTGACAGTTTGGCTCTGTAGCATCACAATGCTATTAAAAGTCCACTATCTGACGCGATCTGTTCAACAAACACGTTTTCTCTGGGTTATTAGGTCTGTCAACATGTAGTTTGCAACTACGCGCTCTTCAGATTTCACATGATGCTTCGACTTACAAACACTTGAGTTCTTCTAGAAACGAGGGTAACGTATCTCCGAGATGCTTGTTTTGTATTTCGTTGCGAAACGTCAATATGCACCTTTATGTTCCATACTCGGAACACATTTTTGTTCCACATGTTCTCTGACACACGTATATACTCGATACTTAACTGTATTGCTTGATATAACTATAGTTATAAATTTTTTTTATATTTCTTAATATAAAAAAAAACATCGATCTAGGCTATAAGATCGTCTTGTAAATGTCCGATTTCACTTATGTCTTAAATGTATCTTCTTAATCTCAATACAAAAACACAATGTTATAAAAAAAAAAACTCGAAAGTAATATATAAAAAAACTAAAAACGATGAGGTTTCGCAGATTTGGCAGTAAAAAAGAGCACAAAGCGTGCAAAGTTTACAAGAAATATAACATATTCTGTAGATGGTTGTCTGGCGCTTTGTGAACATATCTGCTGATCAAGAATGCAAGTTTATGAGCGTAATGACAAGGCGCCGGTACCCTGACAGTATTGGAACAGTTATAATACATGTGCGTCAACTTGAACGTCAGACGTTGCATTTTGTCCGGATCCAAGCCGAGATCCGAATCAATAATGTTGTACGCGGTGGGTGTCACCGTGCCTTGTCGCACTTGTTGCGAGACAATAAAGAAGTCGTACTTCATCGGATCAGTGATAACATCGTCGACTATTGTACCCGGCACGGGGTTCCTATTGTTACAAAACAGTCGCGTGTTCAACCGTTTTGTCACGATTATAAATGCAAATTTGTAATTTCGGCCTTTGTACAATCCGTCCAGACCCTTTCTTATTTCGTTGACCTCGCGTGCCATCACTTGCGGTATCTGACCCTCACCGACACCGTCGCGGTAAACAACGATACGACTCGGTGCCACACGGTTGACTTCGTAATACTTTTGCACGGCTTTGATGACGTTTTTGCACAGATCCTTCGACAGCTCGTCGCCGTCGCTATGTGATGAAACTGTGCTGTAGTATCTTGTCATTTGCTTGTCCAAGGATGCAACCAGTGCACCTGGCGAACGACAAATTGATCAGCGTTTTAATTAATTTTGCTACAAGAACGTAAATTCGAATTCTCGCGATTTTTATTCGCGCAAAATTTCACAAAGTTCAAGGATGCTCACCGAAATCTTTGGACTTGTCCATCGTGTCATGACTGACATCGAAACCAATGGTCATCAATCCGTCCAATGGCATCTCTACGGTCCATGGTGCACCTCCCAATTTACAATTCATTTGTATCGCTATTTTTGTGGCGATAGACATGATATTCCTATGGCCGATAGTTTTCTTCAGACAGACCTGTGACGGCACAGGGCGATCCACGCAGCACTTTTTCTTAATCGCCGAGTAACGATCGTTACGATTGTTTGAAGCTACACAAAATACCAGCTGCGGTATTTTCTGACTTAAATAGTTTTCCAAGAACATGTTGTAAGTATTTGCACGGTCGTCGGAAATAGTGCATATTCTTGGCTCAGCTATTCTAAACCTTATACCATCCGCTACCCTTTTCAACGTTGGAACAAATGTCTGAAATAAAACGTCAAGTAAACTACAATTAATCACACTCTCATACATATGTATGTATGTATGTGTGTGTGTATATATATATATATATATATATATATATAAATAAATTTAAAATACTATAAAATAAAGCTTCATAATACCTCAATGTCTCTTTTGTCTCTGTCCGTAACTACTAGAACCCAATCTTTTAACTCTACCGAAGTCAAACAAGTCGTATTCTGCATTTCTCTTGTCCAATCGCCATTCACAGGTTTTATCTGTTTGCGCTGATTTCCTCCTCCTCTTGCCGGAGGCCCAAATATAAGTGTCTCAGGTGGCAGTATACGTCCGGAGATGTCAAGCAACTTATTGTCTAATTGCAAGTTCCATTCCTTAAATTCCTGTTGAATCTCGGGCTTACTGTTCAGCCGTTTATTGAATTTCAATAATTTGTCAACGCGACTTTCTGGACCCAATCGCGTATACTGAGCCAAGGCTTGCATGAGCTTGAAATTTTCTCTCATGTCATCTGTTAAGCCTGAAAATTATGATATACGCTTCTGTAACGCGAATTCTTTCTTGCAGTAAAGTTTTTGTATAAGAAACAGTTTCTTCTTACTGTATAAAACTGAAGAAAAAAAATTGCCAAAGGCGAAAGACACAAATCGAACTATTTGAATGAAGAGTATGGTATAAACAGATTTAAACAATGCCGATAAGACTTTAAGTTTTGCAGGCTATTACCTGTTGCATTACACAATTCCGGCACTAAATAAATGAGCTCCGTTGGTCCGCCTTGTCGAACTCTTACTTTTGATTTTGTCACTAACATCGGTTGTCTAGGATTTTTTATTTCGCGACCGTATTTCTTTCTGTAGTATTCTATATATGTTATTTTTTCGTTATTTTTCAAAGTGAACTGGGTCGCGGGAGTCGTGTTGAAATCCACATCGTCAATTGTGTAAGTATTATTGTTATATGCGGTAAGAACTACTGTATTGAGCACAGATTGGGAAAAGATGTCCTGCACGCAAATATATATTTATATAATTTTAGCAATAAATGTAATAGATATATTGTTAAAATGTAGAAACACTTGCGATAAAAGTGACACAGCAAAAATATCTAAATCAATTTCTATGTAAAAACAAATGTTTCGAGAGAAAAGACTTCCTGTGAAATTATGAACTTACTTGATAGCGGTCACCATATCTCTCGCGTATGCCAAGATAAATGTCATGCAATGTTTCTGATCGCATAACTTTGCTTGATATTTCAGCACACATTAAAATGTCATTCTCGTGCTGACGAATGGAAGTTATGTATCCTGGCCACACTTCCATGCTAAATGTAGGTATGCTAATCTGTATTTACACAATTAAAGAGATTATCTTAGTGACCGCATAATTTCCTCTGATATGCCGCGAACATATACGCACCTTGTCTTGAGGATCGTAGTAATTGCGGCCGACCAGCTTCAACTTGAGTTGTTCGTAACACTTCCGCATGATTATATTGAAAAATTGAAGATAGTGAGGATCACCCCATATCATATCGCCAACAATCCGAACGGTGATTGTTATGATTTCTTGATCGGATTCACGTTTCGAGGTAAAGACCATTTGCTACAATTTCAGATGATGTACGATACAATTTCCAAACGGTCGCGCATGATAAGTGAATAAACAATGTGTACGAAATCACACGTGTAAGTGGTACTACTTACATCTTGGAATCGAGTAGATGTGTACAGTACAGTACCATCAAAGATATACATGCCGAGAGCCTTTTTATGTACTCTTAGTAAACCTTTGCGAACAAAGGTGCTATCCTCTTCAGGTGCAAAATCCACACGGTACTGATAAAGAGACCAGTCAGTTGCTTTAAGTACTTTGTAATAATTCGATTGCAACGTTATAGGTTGTCCAGTTGATCCTAAATTGATTAAAATAACATGATTTAATTAATTAAAAACTTACGAGAAGTAGTAATATAAGTTACATCTTCGTGATAAATATAAGAGACTACCTAAGTTGAACTCTTAAATTATCACTGCTCACCTTTCTTAGTTGTCAAGGTACTTGGTCTTGTATTTAGGATATCTACAGGCAAAGTTCTCTTGCCTCTGCTCATACCTCTTCTACTTGGTTGCATGGCACCAGCATCGCCACCTCCATCTGATAAAAAAAACAGCCTGTTATTATAATTTTATCGCGCTTTTATGCTGTACCAATCTAAAATTAATTAACAATAAGCGTACCTCCGGATACTGTCATTTTCTCAAGTCCTCTGCCTAATGTTTGAACTCCAGACGCATCGCCTTTCTCGGTATGATGTTGCGTACCACGTCCTCCACTTGTCTATTACAAAATTCAGTTCCATTATAAACAATTATTACAAACTTGCAATTAAATTTGCGACAATATCAGTAAACATAAGTATTCATTCTCAACAAATATTGACCGGTTTGTAAATATATGGTTTGCAATATTTACAAACAACAGAAATAATCAATTTTATTTAGTGTATAGAAACTTGACATTCATGTACTCCTTACTGAAGGAGTTGCTGCAGCAGATTGTCCTGGTCTGCGAAGTTGCTCGCTGCTTGTTTGAGCATGCGGAAGTTGTCTCTGTCCAGAACCCTGCTGTTGTTGACTGCCTGCACGTCCGCGGCCTTGTTGGCCTCTAGATTGACTACGCATTTTGCAGTCTAGGTACTGAAAATACAAATTCAATTTTACACTGAATAACAGGAGTAAAAAATCAGAATATAAAATTTAAAGAGAATTCTAAAGACACAAAAGAGAAAGAAAATCTTACAAAACACAATGTATAAATTTATAAAAATGAACTTATTTAATATGACAAAAATAGTGACTGAATTTTTTTTTCTCACTTTGTCTCTGTCACTTTTTTTATTTAGAACTTTTAATTTATTTTCATTCTGGCTCATCAGATTAACACAAAACATAGATTTACTATCAATAACTTAGTAACACAATTAGCAATCAATTAATTGAGAACACAATAAATGAAATATTAACAAAATGTATATTTTGGTTTGTGTTAATTACCTGAGCTTGTCAATTAATAAAAAAACAAAGTAAAAACTTGACCGGTCAAGAAGACTGCAACCGGAACTGCTGTATGGATCTTCTGGGTGATTGAGAGCTAAACGAATCAAACAGAACGATCGAGTTAATACAGCTTAACCTATTTTCACCCTAATAATTAAAGATTTCCACTTATATATGCTAATTAATACTTAATAATATTACTTTCGCAATAGTAATGTAAACGCGTAAAATAAAGACCTATCTTATCTAAACCCAATTTATATAAACTTCCGCACATGTTATCACACACAGTTACACAATATTTTTTCTAAAACCCTAATGTTGTAAAATCGAGTTATCACATTTGCGAAACACTATCTTAGGCAAACAGGCAAACTACCTTTGTAGCGAAATCAATTTGAATATTTATTTTGAAACTTACTCCACACCTTATGAATTATTCATTTTGATCGCCTTCTCATTTCACGGAATGCGGGAGATCCGGTTTCGATTTTTGGCCCACCGAGTCAAGTTTTGAATTGATAATTAATCTCATTGAAAAGTTCAATGAGATTAATTATCATAAATGTGATGCAAAACAGCACGTAAATATTAATATTGTTGTTTTAATTCATATTTTCAACGTGTATTACTTTACACGTCAAAAACATATCTCATTGAAATTTCGTATTACCTACATTCGCGGCGAAAGAGAGACTGCGCGAAAAAAGCAGAACAAGTTCAAACGTGCACAAGCGCCAAACAAAACTCTACAGAGACGATTCCTCACTCTGATATCAAAATTAGTGAAAACTAATCGTCTGAAACGTTTATTTACTTGCAAAATTATCTCTGACAAAATCGACACAATTTACACTATCAATACCGTTCGATTTACTTTGTCTACTTATGTCAGGTTCTAGGTTGAACGATCTTTGGCGTAGGAATATCTTTACAAGATATGCATCTAACTCTCTCACGTAATCGTCGATAAAGGAAAACGAGCAATAGTCGTTTTCACCAGAACAATTTGCTGTCTTGTCAAAACTCAACACCGATTAGTTGGTTCTAAGAGCCAATCACGTTTGACCACAAGTAGCTACGAAGCAACTTGTTCTTCTAAACGCAACCGTTTCGCTGAAACAGCGATTATCCAACGATGCTTACTACAATACCAGAAACAGTGAAAGGTGAAACGTTGATAAAGTTTAAATGAAGGAATTTCCTTTCGCGATAGCTCTCTTCCTCTCGTGCTGACTCTAATCCGTTCATTGTTTTCTCTCACATTATTTTTGCACAAATTTATTCGCGAACAGTTGCAATTAAAAATCTTGACATCGGTCAACTAGAAACTAATCAAGTTCAACAAAGATGTTTTTCTTCATCTTCGCTGTTACGCGCTGATCTGTTGCGAATTACACAAACTTTCACATCAACATCTCTCATTATAAAAAAAAAACGTCTGTAGATTTCTTTCATCATAATTCACATTAGTCTTTCTGAATATCCTGGATTTTGTTTCAAAATATCAAAGAAAACTACTATGTGTATGATATGAGAAACAGCTTCCTTATGGTACCTCAAAGTTACTTGCCAAGTCTAGACATCTATTTATAATAAAGATTCGTCAGGATGAATCCAAGTGAAATATAACACAACAACGATAACTACAGATATACAAAACTGAGAAGCACAAAGTTTTATGTACCTAAAAGAGAAATATCCTGTACACCTCGTCCTACCGTGGTCCTTTGTCCGAAACGACTGGCCCAGCGTCTCGCCAGTCTCATCAAGCAATGAAAGCGGGAAAACATCCCACCCGCTAGTTCTCATATATATAGCATCAACATGATGATGAGAACGTCGCGCTGATTGGCCGGCAAGACGACATGTTTCGCTGATCGGCCAACTGGATGACGAGTTGCACATCTCGCACGTGCGCGTATTCAAACGGTAAACACGACAACGTAAATCCGGCCGATTCGGACTGACTTAACACGTGGTTTCACACACGACGTCTTCACGATGATGATTGAAGATTTGTCGCGCGCGACACTCGACGATTAACGTCACGAGAGATGATATTTAATGAAATAACGAAACAAGAACGATATCTCAAGCAACCAATGAGAGGGTTTTGCTCGACTTGTGCTAAAATGGCGCTTGTAAATCTGTGCGTTCCGCGACTTCACTTAAGTTGAGTTTCTATGATTTAGGCAGCGCGCTATTGGTGCATACTTTGGCCGCTCACAACAAGAGATAGGCATAATGACTTCGACTACTTCCGTAAACAATCGGAAATGTTTGTGACGCCGATGGCGTTGTAGTGATCAATTTCAAACTCCAAAACAGTACTTCTCTGAACTCTTTGCGTGGTAATTGTGTGCCCGTTACATTACTCATTAAGGTGAGATATTTCGTAAGATCACATTCGTAAACTCTGTTCTACGCTTTCCTTTGCCGACGATTTTCATATCTACAAGAGACAGAAAAGAACAATTTGTATAACAATTTAAAAATTGTTACTACTATTCACAAAACTTCCTAAGTATATTGCTGCACTATGTATCTAAAAACTTAAAAATACAATTATAAATCAGTCACCTTCCGTATCTTGTTTTATGAGGAGTTTTTGTTATAGATAAAATACAAGTTGCATCATTCTTGAAAACAAATTTGTATCATCCTTGAGACGTCACAGGCATAAACTCTCGCTGCTTGCACCTCCCCAACTTTGGGCCAACTTTGAGCAGCAGGTGTAGCCACGGGTGCCGTCCAATTTTTCAAAGACTGAAGAAATGATAACACCAATTAAATCATAATGGAATTACACAGCGATTTTTTTTTAACGTAACTTCTAATCGCGCACGGCGCGGCGTGTGACTTGTCACGAGATCCCTCTGCGGTCACGTGATCAGTTGGGATGATTTAATTTCCGAGGATATATATTCTCTCGTTGAACAGACGTTTATTCCGCGAAGTTTTCATCGCTACGGTATGTTTACTTATTTGATTACGTGTATGTGCCTATGTACATACGTTTGGTACACGCGCTGCGTTTTATCACTTTTCTGTTGTATCACCTTGACGTTTTTTATCGTCGAAAGCAATGTGTTATCTTCGCGTTTCTTCTGCATTACTCACGCAAAGAAAAACGTTGTGCTAGCGAATAGCTTCTGAATAGATTCCCTTCGATTCTCTCGTTCGGGAACGCTTTTCCCAGAGAATATCGCGCGAAAATCGTTAAAATTGCCGCGTAATGAGAGGGAAAACAAATGAGCGCCGTCTGACAGTTCAATCTGCGGACGATGTCTCTTGGTAAACGCGTGACATTTCGGTCGAGTAGCGAAACGGTATTGTGGTACCGGGGATTGGCGTCTCGCAGGTACGTCATGACTTTGTTGAATAAGCTATCCGATGACAAGACCGTCACGATGAACGAGAGCGAAAACACAGAGACGACGCAGACAATATGCGAACCGCGTCCTAACCTACAGAACGAAATGGTGTTTCACGCAGTATACATACCGCAGGACAAAGACTCGCCTGAGGGTGAAAGAGGTAATATTGTGTTTAATAATTTTATTTGAAGTCCTAGAATATTACTCAAACTTTTTTTTTATATTGTGTTACTGTAAAAGTTCGATCAAATCTTACATGAGTCACTTATCTCTTGTACGCAGAAAATGTTCATGTCTATCAAGATATGTCCGACGCTCTGGAGGTGATAAAGGAGCATAAAAGAGCTCGCGTGAAGACTTTTAAGAATCGTTCCGATGCTGAGGCATATGCGAGGACTGGAGAACAATTGCCTCTCAGTAATAGTTTCACAGCATCTCCCGTCGTTGTAATGCAAGAAAAATCCAGTAATTTTAGAGCTCTAAAGTCTCAGGAACTCGTGAGTTTTAGAAAATTAATCGAGAACGGAGACTTGGAGAGTGTGAGAAAAGCTGTGTGGGAAAATCCTCGATATCTAGTTAGCAGTGGAGATACACCTGCAATTTTACAGGTGAAGTATACTCGCAGTCACTGTCTACGTATGCGGTGGATTTTACATATGCTTTAACATGAAATATACATCACTGTTGGATTTTGTTTTAGATGGGGTATCGATATAATCCATTGCACGTAGCTGCAAAAGCTGGAAAGGCACAGATGTGCGAATTCATACTGAACACTGTCGGAGATCCCAAATTTATGCAGTGGCATTACGGAGACGTGGAATGTGTAACTTACTTAGATCCTGCACAGATAATGTTGGATTTATATTTGAATACACCTGACAAGGGACTCAATGAAACGCCGTTGCATTTCGCTGTGAAGTTTGGCTTTAGAGATGTGGTTCGAGTTTTGGTCTCGTATTCGCAATGCCAGAAAGACTTGCGAAACAAATACAAACAGTTACCTATAGATGTAAATATTGAAGTAACAATATGTGAATTTTTTTTAACAAATATTCAAATTTCAACTTGTACAATTAGAACGTATTTGTGCGTGTTATTTTAGATAATATGTAGCAGAAAGTGCCAAGAAGACGAGGAGCTAAAACGTGAAATACGTATGTTGCTGGAGGATCAATTCTATGTACCTGTATTGAGAGCAGAAGGCAATACGTGTCCGCCTCTCATTGGTGAACCCTTCTCTCCGACTAGTCCACTTGTAAGTTTACCGTGTGAGATTCAACAAAAACAGTTTTCATCAAAGCAAAGAGTATTTTATACAATATTTAATATCTCTTCTCTAATGCTTTACATATTTTAGAGACTGAACAGGGACCCCATCAGTCCACGTGTTGAAGTGAGAGCGTTCGCCGGTCCGATGACCAAGTCGGAGGCAGTAGAATTTCGAAAAAAGTGGAAAACACCACCACGCATTATCATCCCTAAAAAAGGACAGGGTGATGCATGCAGTATTAAGAATAGTCCCATGTTAGCTTTGAGGCTAAAGGATACGGAAAAAGGCTTGGAGCGTGTCGGAAGGTGTGTGCGCACATACATGTGGCAAAATATTAGATAATTTGTAATGACACTAAATTATACTCTATTGCAATTTTGACATAATTGTAGAGTGTTGCTTAAATAATTCACTGTGTTTTAGAGATCTTGCTGAAGAATGCCACGTATCTTGGAAGGAATACTGGCCATTCTTGGAAGACTTCGTTGATTTGCGAAGTGACGAAGGATTGACGAAGCTCGAAACCTATTTCCAAGAAAAATTCAAAAAATACAACATGTTTTATCCTGCTTCATTTGAAAAGGTACAAAACGTAGCGTACATTTAATTTTCTCAAATTCGCGTTAACATCCGAACGTTTCTGTTGATGTAGAAACTCTGTTCTACGCACAATGACGCGCCATCAAGTTGTGAACAATCGGCGGAAAAGACGGACAGCGCGATCGATGACTTGTCTAACAAACTGAACTCTTGTTCGTTGCAGACCGAAACCGATAGAGCGAAAGATACAGAAGAAGAAGGTACACATGTGTCTGTCGTTTCTTATACTCTTCACTTTATAGAGTAAATGTTTAAGTAGAATTTACTGTTAACCGTGTAATTGTCAATTCATAGATGACTTGGAATATCACACACCGTCTTCGTCACCCAAGCTTGTTCACAGCGACTCGGAGAGCGACATGGAGAACGCTGAGGAAGAAGATAGTTTTCCCGCAACTTTCATCCAAGGGTAAAACAATAGTTTGTTTTTGCATGCGAAAAATATTCACTTCACAGCTACGGTGCTAACACGTGTGACATTGTTATTTCAGACCTTCTCCGACGAAGGAAGATTATGCCGTTTACAACGCGCTGTCGTCTGTGATTTGTCCCGATACCTATCCGCATGTTTACCGTTGGCGACACAACATGCAGTTGATTATGAAAAATGATCCAAACAGGTACGTTGCACTTGTGTACGTTCTCTTGTAAGACTTCAAACTCGTATATTATCTAAGTACAAATAACTTGAGCTACTCTATTCTGATCTTCAGATTCAACGATATGAAATTGCTCAGGAGAAAACTGTTCAATAATTAAAGAGTAAGAGGTTTGTACACACATCAGAGACAATCCGTATTGCCAAATCTTAGACATTTGATGCTGTTTTTCTTCTTACACCACGATCGTAAGAAAAATCAAAATTCAAGCTAATTAACAGACGCGTAGCGCTAATTAACGCAATTGATCTTAAAGAGATCCTCCTCAAGCTGTATTGATATTACATACTTTGTATATACTCGTGTGTTCTTTTTTTTTTTTATAACGCGTAATTGATACGTAAGAAGCGAGCAATGTATAAGTATTGTATTTTAGCTAAGATATTGAGAAGAATATATATTTTGAGAGAAACATTTTTTACAAGAGATCTGTGAACATAGTAAGAATCAAAATGAAAACTTTTAAAGCCGTTAGAGCGTATACTTCTTTTTATTGTTCACTGCTGTTTACAGTCACAATAAATTACTAAAAAATAAACTCAACGAGTTCCATGAATTTCATTACTTTCACCCATTGTATCGTATATTACCCACGCGCGAATACGTCAGTCGTTTACGTGTATGTGTGTGTGCGTGTGTTTGTCATAACTTCACAATGTTTTTCAATAACTTTTTTATTCACAATAATATTACATACTTTTATTTTCAACAAAACATTTACGAGTTTTCCATCTGCTTATATTCCCATTTACGGCATGTGTGTTGTGTGTGTATTATTATTATTTATCTGGTTCTTTTATTTTTTTTTATTATGATATTCTTTCTCTTATTTACGATAATTCTCAGTGTGTCTAATTGCGGGGGATAGTTCCTTCAATTTAATCAAGCGTTAAGGGGAATAGGCGGAGATTGCTTTAACTGCAGAATAATCGAACGCATCCGGGAAACATCCTTGGAAGTGCGGGACGACTTTGGATTGAATTCGCAGAGCTTGGCGATGCGTTCCCACTCGGTACCCGGCTCGACCTCGTCCGCCTCCGCGACAAACTGCTTCTCCGCGTTTCTATTCGTGAGAAACAAAAATTTTTCACATCAACAGAGCAACGCCAAGTCACGCACCATGCGTCAGTTAGTAACAAAGTGAGAAATTCGAAATTATAACTTTGCGTCTTGTCTACACAAACGTTACACGGAGAGTATCTCGAGAGTATATCTCTCGCGAAAGAAAAGAAATACAAGTTTGTCGAAAAACACTTATCTGACCAAAGATGCAAAAATGATGTAACGTGTGGATAGTAAAATCAATGCAAGTGCTTCAATGAGGTCGCTGTTTGGTCTTTTTTTTCTGTGCGTATTGACAAATAACTAAGTATGCATTTCACGTACTTTATATAAAGGATGTATCAAGAGTAACTTTATTTAAGCGATGGTGCGATTTTGCAACAACAGAATATCGCGGTACTTGGAATAAAACGAACGAGAAAATTGTGTGCTTTTGTTCCTATTTCATTCCAGGCAATAACATAAGTCTTGGAAGCTGTGAAAAGCAGCCAGTCGTGTTATACGTGATGCAACGAATGACGCGTAATGCACGGTTTTGTTTTCATGCGAAGATAAAGATATATTTTAAACTTACTTGGCTGATTCCCTAAGATGCGAAATAAAAATAATACAATAATTACATACACATTAGAAAACTTTGAAAGTTCATAAACTATAGATAGTTTTTTTTTTTTTGAAGATAAATATGTTATTATACGTTGGAGAAGTATTTGCAATATTTATCGATTTTAGCTGAACAATCACAAACAGTATGTTCGACTAACAACCACAATTCTTTTATCATAAAGTTTGCCAATTTTTCATGAAACAGAGATATACAAAGAAAAGAACTGGTGGAATTTTACCTGTTGGTAGTTTTTGTCTTATTAATGGCTTCCGCATGATGCTTATACCATTCTTCTAATTCTTTCTTTGCCGCTTCTCTCCACTCTTCCTTCTTCTTTTCCTCTTCTGCATCTAAACAGTTTGCACACAATGTTGAACATAATAACATTGAGTCAATACTTACAAGACGACATTGAGTTTAACGATTCATTTTCAATACCTTTCTCCTCCAAACGTGCTTTCTGTTCTTCCCTCCATTTCCTGATCTTTTCGGGTTCTTCTTTGACCGGTAGTGGAGCTACAGGTGCTGTTTCTGTTTCATATAAAAATTGAACAGTTAACAAACACTTACTTCGAACAATATAACTAAAACAAGATGAAATTATATGTAAGTACCCATTGCTACTGGTGACGATTGTGCTTCCGCAGACTGTCCAATGGCATCTACAATTTCAAAGCTGCCTTCGGCGTCACCACCCGGGCCAACTTTCAGATTTCCAAATTTTCCAGATAAATCCTCTATACGTACACATTACTTGCTTGTTTATGATATTCAAACGTGTTGTAACGAGCAACTAAATTCTCTGAATACTGTTTACCATCGCAAGTAACCAATGAGACAACTTGTTTACCTTCGGTATGACCCGCTGCCGCTTGCGCGGCCAGAGTTACAGCCATCGGCGTAATCTCGTCCTCAAGACCAGCGAGTTCGTCCTGCTCTCTCGCAAGGAATTCTGCCGCGGGATCCACCTCGGGATTGACGAAATTGTCGCCGAACGCGTCCATGGCCTGAAAAACAGATCGAAAGGTTCGGTTTCTCGCGCACCACGTATTGTGCCGCCGAACAAAATAAAACCTTTCTCGAAGTAGGTTTTTTAATATCGTTACACGTTTGGCGTTAAAATTAATATGGTAGCAATACTGAAGGTAGAGAATAAATCAAAAGAGATGAGAGGAAAGTCGCGGAGTGAGTCACGGCGATAGAGTTTGACGTTTGAGGTTATCGAAAATCGTCTCGTTAATCTGATTCGATACCGTCACCATTTATTTTTTCCGGGATTCCGAGTGGGAAGTGCGTTTTCCGTTCGCGGAGCGCGACCAATTCTCGCGTCCAAGAAATCTGCGTCCGACAAAACGCGTTATCTCTCGGGAGACACCTCCAACTTTTCTCTCTTTCTCGTACGGAGCAGCAAATGTCAATTCGTCGATCTGGTCTACGTCAATATCGTGTACGCGATATCGATAATATCGATACACGACTGCCAACTTGACGACGGTCACTCGCGCACAACTTCACTGGATAACAGAGCACCAGTCGCGCCGTTTCGATCAAGATGCACGATGCGATATACCGCTGATTTTGAACATGAATATTGTCAAATAATAATGAGAAGCAATCAAAATGAGAAGAAAAATAAAGAATTGAGTCAAGAAATGAAAACGGAAACACGCAAACTGAATGAGGTTTTGAAGTTTCTAGCCACGTGGTTGGTTTTTAAACGTCAAATTGGGTCGCGCTCTATTTATCTCGAATCAATCTTGCATCTTGGTCCATTGCCAAAGTTATAGACAAGACGAACGATGGCGGGAATCTCGTCTAGAAGTCGGAACAGCTGATCGGGTTTGTTTGATCGGCGCGTTCAATTCGATCTTGTCAAAATGAATCGGTTTCTCGTGACTTCACTCCCCACCGATCGCCATTTTGACAGGCCGAATGTTGACCCGTCATCACCGACCGACGTGTTGGCACATAATTGTGATAATTTTGTATTGATAAATGTCCATCACAGATAAGACTCTATTATTTGTAGAGCCGCGCTGACTCTTCACTGAGATTATCAGTCACGCGACCCAGTATGTCACAGGGAGGAGTCCTCAAGCGATTCTGCAACTGCAGGATTCTGCGTGACGGCAGAATTCAGACGGAGGATCTGTGGGTGCGCGACGGCAAGATCGTCAACCCCGAGAAGATCTTCTACGACGAGAAAATCACGCCAGATGTTAGGATCGACTGCGGCGGCAATCTGATCTCACCTGGATACATAGACGTGCAGATCAATGGTACTTGATTAAAATGATCCTTAATGGATGTCAAGTTTAAATCCTCAAATGTATAGATTTTTATCCATGAAGTTAAGAAATTCATTTATTAGAATTTTCTATTGAAATGGTTCTGTAATCACAAACAAATTAATATATTTGTATGTAATTAACAAACAAGTAATATATTTGTATGTAATTTTCAGGAGGCTTTGGAATAGATTTTTCATACAATGTTGACAATGTGGAAGAAGGTATCAACAAGGTAGCAAAAGGATTGTTAGAATATGGAGTAACATCCTTTTGTCCTACTTTGGTAACATCTCCCAGAGAAATTTACTATCGGATATTACCGAGAATAAAGAAGAGAAACGGAGGTAGTCATGGTGCTGCTATACTTGGTGTTCACGTAGAAGGTCCATTCATCAGTCCGAGCAAAAAGGGTGCTCATCCAGAATGCTTTATTCAAAAATTTGACCATGTAATATATATGATTTCTGATTATATTTTAAACTTAAATAATATTCAATCCGTTATTTAATTCACATATTTTGTGACCAACTTTATTGACTTTGCTTTCAGGGCTTTAATTCGGTTATTTGTATGTACGGCGATCTGGATAATGTGTGCATGTTCACATTGGCGCCAGAAATTCCAAACGCTGCTTCTGTCATTGAAGAGCTGTGCAGGAGAAACATCAAAGTATCTCTTGGTAAATTGGATTTAAACTGTGGACATTTCGCAAAATTTATATATTTTTTTAAATGAAATTCTTGTGCTTGACTCACGCCGCATTTTCTAGGCCATTCCGTAGCGAATCTAAGAGAAGGAGAGCAAGCAGTTAAACACGGGGCATCATTTATCACTCATCTCTTCAACGCCATGCTGCCTGTGAGTTGGAAAGTGTATCCGCTTTTTAATGCACTCGTGTCGGATTTGTCTTGTACGCTTCTTTTCGATTCTAGTTTCACCACAGAGATCCGGGACTGGTCGGTCTCCTAACGTCCGACCAGATTCCACCTGGTAGAATCGTTCATTTCGGCATAATCTCCGACGGGATCCACACGCATCCTGCGGCATTGCGAATCGCGCATAAAACGCATCCCGAAGGTCTCGTGCTTGTGACCGACGCGATTTCGGCGTTGGGTTTAAAGGAAGGAATCCACAAGCTGGGACAGTTGGAGATAGAAATACGCAAGGGATCCGCTTACATTGCCGGGACAGATACTCTATGCGGCAGTGTGGCGGAGATGCCGAAGTGCGTGAGATACTTCAAAGAAGCTACAGGTAAGTTTCGTGTTATAAAAGCAAAATTTCTTTTTCGCGTTTTTGTTACATTATGTTTGCGTTCAATGTACATACCAACGCGTTCGTTCAAGCAACGTGTCTGTCTCTTACGCAGGTTGTTCGATAGTCGAGGCTCTCGAAGCGGCGACTCTACATCCCGCGAGAGTGCTCGGTATCGATTCCCACAAGGGTACTCTCAACTTCGGGGCCGATGCCGATTTTATATTGCTCGACGAGAAGCTGGAAGTGCTGTCCACGTGGATCTCGGGAGAGTGCGTTCACGAGAAAAATACCGGCGATAGAAGACAACTCGACGTGTGAACGTAAGTGTGTGAAAAATAGAAATCAGAAATTAAAACCGATACCGATTCTATACGCATTTAAATAAAGGAGCTACGGAACGCTAGCTTTTCCACGTTACTCTGAAACTCTTGTTTCTATTTGTACTCACAGTTTTATACGCTACAAATACGCATATGGTATTTTTATACAAACAAAGATATTAAAGTTTATATCATATTAAAGAAATTCGAAGAGCGATTATTAATTTCTTCGATTTTTCTTACTAGACGAAGTATATTTTTCAAGTTTTTTAAATTTTATAAGAAGGTAATTTGGGTATTGTATATACATATATGTGAAAGAGATTAGAAGCATCTCAGATAATTTATTAAATTCAACTCGAATTATTATGGGTATTAATTTATACGTTTAGAGAAAAAATTTATATTCTGCACATACATTCAGCGTTTGACTCGAATTGATAATTCTCTACTAGTTAAACACACTATGCCACTGCTTATATAAGGCTAATGATAAAATTGCTATTTATATAAAATGTGTAACTTTGTAAAATCACGTTTTTTTTGTATTTCACTGAACAATGAAAACATTATAGGAAAGTGTGTATATTTTTATATATGTATACTTTTGTTCAAATGTAAATATGCAACAATAAATATTTACTCACTTTTTATTTGTAAAAGCTGAAAAAATAAAATCCTACAGTCTCAATGACGTTTCCTCCTACTTTCAACATCGGTGTCTTATAGATATGAAAATATAGACGCGCGATAAATTAATTGCACAACCATAAGGCTTTTTTAATATTAGTCAAGATATAATAAGTACAAATGCTAAATTGTCCAAATAAAATAGAAGCTTGCAATTACAAGTATTGCACTAGATACATCTTTTTGTTGAATATATGTAATATAATTGTATGCGGGTTGTCTCGAAGTTAATGCATTTCTTAAATTTTCGTTCATTTCGATCAATATTTTGTTTACTGAGATAATAAAGCAAAAGAGATTAAACTGAATCTGGAACAAAAACAAAATTGCTCTGTTTGTAAGAATCAGTGTCCGAAGGCAAGCGTATTGCGATGAACTTGTCGTTATAATTAAGAGAGATTAATAAACCGCGTCCTTCAAGTTGCAAATGTACGGCGAGTGTCGGATGCCGAATGTGTGCGCGGGAGGAACGTCCAGAATCACCTGGAAACACAAAAACGACATCACGCTAATTCATTATCATGTTGTGAATCACCTCATAATTATATAGATTACTGTTAAATTTTAATTACATTACTGTAAAATTTAATCTTTTGACCTGACAATCGTTCTTCACATCTCACTATTTAACTTGCAACAATTTGTATGTTGCCTCGTACACGCGATACCTTTTCCGGGCAGTGTGCTCCGGGTCCCGGGATCTGCGAGTGATCGTCGGGCAGCGGATAACGCGCGCTTATACTGTAAGCCGGGCTCTTCGCTCTGACCGCGTCCGGTTTGATGGGCTCGTACGCGCCCGGTCCGGGCACGAGAACGCGATCGTCCGTGAAGACCTTCTGTCTGCCGGATATCGAGTACGCGGGCGCCGCTTTTTTGTTGCCTTCCTTGGTCCCGCCGAGGGCGGAGGGAATGTTGTAGACATTGGGCGCTGAAAATCCGATCGATCTGTTTCCTCAGAAATTCGTGCTCGCGCGTAATCATCGTTTTATTTTATTAACATTTCCACCATTTACGTCGTATTGTTGTTTTTGCAATAACAATTCGCCAGACACGTCTTCCCACAGAATTGCACATCTCCGATGATGATATTTATCGTTATATAGTGTAAAATAAAGATGTAGACGCAAGTAAATATTGCGACGCAAAAGATCGATGAGAGGATGTGATCAAATTACAGCTACTTAGGAATAAGTAGTTGCCTCTTGTGTTTTTCTTATGTTTCATGCACTTAATGCATGCGGATACTATCGCTACTATATATAATATCACTATAACATGCCTCGTAACATGCAATATCAAGGTGACTTGTCGATGAGGAACCAGAACGAATATATTGTTTTTTTATTTACCTGGAACGTCGTTCGGCCTGTTCGTGGGTGGTCTGAGACCGAAAGTGAATTGCAACGCTTTCCCCAACAAAAACACCGCCTTTTCTGGACTGTATTCGCCGGGTCCTAAAATATTGCCAAGTAAAGAACACAGAGAAGTTCAATGAAATTAAAGTAGAACAACGTAAAATGTAAGTTTCTCTTCGAAGTGAACGGCGAAACTGCACCTGGTATGGCGTTCTTTTCCCGGATCTCGGTTTTAACACCAAAACTGTACTGCAACGACTTGGACAGATTCACTTTTTCGGGACTGTACGTGCCGGGAGCTGCAAGGACAGACGTTAAATTGCTTTTGCATTCGCGAGAGATGTCGCAGTTGTGATTACACCACACTTATCCCGTGCAAAAAAAAGGCTGGACACTAAAATTTAGTGAATACTATATAACATTTATTTAGAAAAGACGTGATACACAACGTACACACATTGCGACACAATTTCACATAAAATTCAAATTAAAATGTTAAAGCACAGTGAGAGATATTATAAAAATTTGTATCCGCTTGTATATTTCGATTTTGTACTCGTGGTTTATTTTTCTTTACATACTATATTACACACAGGTATATCATTAGTATTATTATTATATAATTATTTTTGTCGTGGTTTTTTTTTAATAGAGCGAGGCGTTTAATGTGCCTACGGCACGTCTACTTTACTAGATTATCCTACAGAGATTAGCTTAGAGACTATTATCAATTATAAAACATCAGTAATCCCACCACAATGTGTTGTTTGTTTTTACACCAAATTACCTGGTGTATTGCTAAGCTTATGCAAAGGCTTTCTTTCACCGAAACTGAAATATTGTTTGTGCTCCAAATTCCGAGCTTTCTCCGGATTGTAACTACCAGGGCCTACCAATGGAGCAATGAGAGATTAAATTTTTTTATTCGCTATTGATTATTTGTGAGATCATTCAGAAAGTAGTTAATTGGTGTCTCGTTAGAGAGCTTTACACCGTTACCTGGTGTATCTTGAGGTTTATAGAGGGGTTTTCTGTTACCGAAACTGAAATAGGGTTTATGTTCCAGACTTAGAGCTTTCTCCGGAGAGTAATCAGCAGGGCCTGCCAAAAGCAATCAGAAAATAACGTCTTTTATTATTCAATTACTGTCTTCTCCCTGTATACTGTCACATTAACCCGCTGGTAAGAAAAAGAAATGAATAAAGACACGGTGTTAGTGCCGGAGTTAGTCCACACACCGTTACCTGGTATATCTTTAGGCTTATCCAAAGATTTCCTATCACCAAAACTGTAATAGGGTTTATGTTCCAGATTTAGAGCTTTCTCTGGTTTGTAATCAGCGGGGCCTACAGCGAAATTAATTTAAGGTCGTCCATTACTTTTCATTAAATTCTTTCGTTGAGTTGTTAATAAAAAATAGTATATCGAAGAGAAAATACGCGCGCGTGACTCTCTCGAAAGAAATCTATTCAAGTACAACGTGATATTCACCCGGATTGTCGCTTAATTTCTCCGGCGCTCCTTTTCCGATCAAGCTGTACAACGGTCCTTTGTCTAAATTCACCTTTTCGGGACTGTACGTGCCAGGTGCTGCGACAAACACGTGCAACAAAAGAAAAAGAAACAAAAATGCAAAAGAAAACTAAATTTAGAGAAAATAAATTTTGAAAATTTGTATACCAGGAATGTCATCAGGCTTCGGCGTGGATCCTCTGCCGGCCAAACTGTACTGCGGTCCTCTGTCCAAATTTACTTTTTCCGGACTGTAAGTTCCAGGTGCTGTCAAGTAGAAAAAAAAAAAAAAGAAATAAATTATTACGCAACAAGAGGCTAGTTCCGATATCGCATAAGTTACCTGGCGTATTGCTGGGTTTGTCCGGAGCGTGCCTGATCCCGAAACTATATTGCAACGAAGCATCCAATCTAACTTTCTCGGGAGAATACGTTCCAGGCGCTGAGAGAGAAAATCGCGATGCATTAGAATTTGTTAATAGAATGATTTATGGAGCGCGAGGTTTCACACACCTGGAGTATCCGCGGGTTTTTCAGCCGGGCCTTTGCCAGCCAAACTGTACTGCGGCCCTTTGTTCAAGTTTACTTTTTCCGGACTGTACGTTCCTGGTGCTACATAAAAAAGTACACGCATTAATCACAACAAATTGTCGCTGAAAATAAAAACACGTCGATTACCTGGCGTGTCACTAGGCTTGCCCGAAGCGTGCTTAATTCCAAAACTGTACTGCGGAGTGTTGTCCAGCCTCACTTTTTCGGGAGAGTATGTTCCAGGTGCTGAAGAGACATTCTTGCTGTAGAGTGTGCAACTACATCTGTTCATTAAAGATTTTACACGCGTGTGACTTTAACGCACCTGGTGTATCCGCGGGTTTCTCAGCCGGTCCCTTGCCGCTCAAACTGTACTGCGGTCCCTTGTCCAAATTCACCTTCTCGGGACTGTATGTCCCGGGTGCTGCGCAGACAGATATAAATAAAACTCTATTAGGAGATAGTAAACTATTAAAGCACTATCAAGACGATGAGTATTACTTGAGCATATGCGTTAATTACCTGGCGTATCGCTAGGTTTTTCTAAAGACGGCTTAATTCCGAAACTGTATTGCGGAGTGTTGTCCAGTCTCACTTTTTCAGGAGAGTATGTTCCAGGTGCTGAAAAATCATTCTTTAGAGTCGAGTGTAAACTGTTTATTAAACATCTTTACACGGGTATAACCCACCTGGCGTATCCGCGGGTTTCTCAGCCGGTCCTCTGCCGCTCAAGCTGTACTGAGGTCCCTTGTTCAAGTTTACTTTTTCGGGACTGTACGTGCCGGGTGCTAAAAAGACAAAAATAAAAAAAAGACATAAAAACACAGTGATAGCATGTTTCTTCTTCAGACATAAATAAACCTCAAATGTACCTGGTGTGTCACTTGGTTTCTCAATAGCGGGTCTTAGTCCGAAACTGAATTGCGGCGATGGATCCAATTTGACCTTCTCCGGGCAATATGTGCCCGGCGCTGAAAGATCATTATTTCACAATTACATTGCGGCTTCCATGCGATACCAATATTCTTACAAATACCTGGTGTTCCATTGTCTTTTTCGACTCGACCTTTCCCAGTCAAACTGTACTGCGGACCCTTTTCCAGATTCACCTTCTCCGGGCTATACGTTCCGGGCGCTGCAGCGACATAACAAATATTAAAAACTTGACATGAGGGGAAGGGGGATGGAAAGAGAAGAAGATCTACAATCTTACTTAATGTTGTTTATACCTGGGGTGTCGCTCGGTTTGTCGAGCGGCGTTCTCAGTCCGAATGAGAACTGCGGCGTGCCGTCCAGTCTCGTTTTCTCGGGACAATAGGTACCTGGAGCTAGACGCTTGTCGATAAATTTTACAAGTTTCACCACGCGAGCGGTGATGTTTCTACGTTGCTTGCGTTTTTTGTTACTTGCCAGATCAGATTAATACATGACATGTCGCGCGAGAGAAGGAGATACATGCAACGAGACTGATTCTTGATACAAGCGACACTACGCTCAATTTTTATCTTACGTATGCATCAGCTACACATCATCAGCTACGCTATTATCAATTTTATAGTGTACTCGCACACATTTCTAAATGTTACCGGGTATTGTTGCGCATAGAAGAATGTTTTACGCAGCTGTGTATTACAAAAATTAATCCTACATTAATCACACAAAATTATCCACACACAGTTATTCTCAGCTACATCCTAAATGATATGTGCGTGATTGATTACTGTGAAAGAGTTTCCCCAGAAAGGTAGAAGTAAAATACTCAGAGGTGGAAACTCTTGCGCTACTACGATCTTGTACTATAACGTACGTACTGTACTTATATGCTAAAAGATTTACGGCAGAAAGAGAGAGAGAGAGTGCGTGAAAGTCATCAAAGTACATTACGCGTCCAAATCGCTAAATTACGTGAGTCCTACTGTTATCATATACGTGGCAAAAAAAAAACAACGTTTGTACCTAAGCAGCGATGCTTCGACGCGGTAACAGTATCGAATATTTCCCAAATGGAGTCCTAGCTGCGGTATAGCATCGATTACCCTAAACATCATTGCGTCGAGATATAATAATGTGATGTATAACAAAAGTTTCGCGAGATATTTATAAAATTTGTTAAATTTATCTTTGAAGTAATTGTTATATAAAAAGAAATGTTTGTTTTGAAATATATAACTAATTTATTTTACAATTTAAAAACTTACTAATTGTTCATGTAACAAAAGAAAGTTATTTTTAACACAAATTAATACACATATACAATATATTAATTGATTTTGATTGCAATTTTTCTTTTGTCGTTAAACATATATTTCGTTAATGCACAATTTTGCGATCAGCATGCTGAGTTTGCTTTCTATTTAGTATCACGTTTGAGAATGTAAACGCATTTCTCATTAGTTGCCGACAATAATTGTAAGTAGCACACAACCATGGCTCGGAACCATGCTTAATTAATTGCATAATTACCGGGCACATTGTTCGATCTTTCCAACACGGATTTTACGCCGAATGTGAACGCTGCTGCCGTGTAGAGTTTCACGAGTTCAGCGTAATAATCGCTCGGTGCTACGAGATGTAAGGATTCATGTTTCGTTGTTGTAAAATCGAGGCGAATACGACGTAAGTGGTGCTTCTATCGTTTTGTTATGGCGTTTCAATTAATGAAGACTATCATCTTTACGTATTTATTAATGTAATAATCTCTGTGTGCAGTTATTTCGCGAAGTTACCAATTGTTTAATTAGTGTATGTAAATTGTTGCAAACATTATTCTCCTATTTTAATACCTACAGTTAGTCTGTACAGGATAATTTCAAAATATGTACACAAGTTTTTTTATATGATCGTGATAAAAAGATATTTATATAAGTATTCAAAAATTTGTACATATATTCTCTGGAAAGAAAATGAAAATGTACATAGATGATGTTATTTAAAAACTCACCGGGAGTACAGCTGATCTTCTCGACTTGCGTTTTAACTCCGAATGAATATTTCGGCGAGCTGTCCAGAATAATTTTTTCCGCTTTTAACGGATCATAGTCGCCTGGCGCTGGCGTGATTTCCGGTTTCGTTGTTTTCGTTCGACCATGCAGTGACAGGGCAGGTGCAGCATCCTTTCCTACAGATTGTCAAACCGTGATATAGGTTGCCGTAATATATTTTTTGTCATTAAACAATTGTAATATTTAAATTTATACAATTGCAAATTTTTTACTCAAATAAAATTTGCAACTGAAGCGCATTTATTAAGTATGTCTGTACAACTAGGTCGAACCAATCGAAATTGCATTGCATTGTATTGATTATGCGTTGATTCTATACTCGAGCAGCAAGCGAAGGAATTTCGTGAATAGCGACCATTAAAAGTGTATCATTCTTATGGAATATATTGGTAGTTTGGAGTTTGATCGATACGCGGGCCGACACATACACAACGGAACGTGCAGGCTCGCGAAGCAATCGCGCGTAACACAATTATGCATGTTTATCTTGCTCAATATTTAAAAATCTATTTATCATAAAAAAATAATGTGGATAAAGTAATATAGCATGTGTGTGTGTGTGTTGGCACAGCATATATACTCTGCGCGCATGTTCTAAATATACGTCTTTAAAATGTGTATTTTTACAAGTAATGTATTACAAATATTTAAACGTACAAAAAAAATTCAGTCTTGTTTTACAACGTTTACCTTTTGCGCTGAGTCCAGAGACATTGTACTGTCCGGGGCCAGGTCCGGGACTAATGTTCTTTGCTTCGTGCCTGAAAATGAATGTGTTCACAAATAGAAACTTATGATAAAAATAAATTTTTAATAAAAATAGAATTTAATTTTTACCTGCTGCCAAAGGAAAATGCAGGAGCTCTTTCTCGCTTCGAATCTGGAACTGTCTTTCCTGCGTAAACATCACAAAGTGTTGCATTCACGTAGAATTTATTACAATATGTATCACACATGACTGTCGAAGAATTCAGAAAATGCTTTTACACAACTAGTTTTAAAGAAGCCACCGAAAAAAACATCGCAGGATGACATTAGTATAACCGCGCGGAAATACAGTTGTTTCTTTAATCACAGAACTTCCGCGGTACGCGTGCAGCTTATGAATCATAAATATATGGTAATTGGAAGATCAATCAAGCAGATCAGCGACAGAACAGTATTCGCTAATTATCAACTCGCGACCGCAAAAGTTCTGTGCCGACGATTTCCGCAATAAACAGAAATTGCTGCGTTGTTATCGTTTTCGCTAACTAGCGAAAAGTCAGCGAAGCTAATGAACGTAATTAGTACTTTAACGACGTCCTATATTACAGTGTTCTACTTTGTGTTCGAGTAATTGATAAACTTCAATTAATTTTGTTGTACATGTGCACATGTACGGACTAAATAGAAAATATTAAAAATGTGTAATCTTGTTGGATCTCTCGTTATATAAATTGAATCGACCAGGTTTATCAGTGATCGTTGAACAAGTTTTGCGAAAGGTACGTGTAATTTGTTACCGATTAATGGCGGTAGCGTTACACAAGCCGGCCCCGGGCTGCTATATTCGGCGGCAATCGGGCCCCGCCTTTTCGTGGGTGTCCAGGGTCTCTGCGTCACTCCCACCATGTTGCAAGGGATGTTTTATCTTTTTTTTCTGTCAAAAACACATGGTCCCCCAATTACAATTCATTGTACAATATTTTAAAATCTACAAATCTAACAAGACAGTTTAAAAATATCTCAAACGCAAGGGGTAAATTGTTCGTTTCATCTCGGAATATTTAAATTGCTCTTTGAAACGCATTGAAGTCCCTCATTTTGCGGTTTCTTTTTTCTCAGACGCGCGAAATTACTCAGACAGCCGCGTTTCTCTCCGGTAAACAAGAAGACGCGTGTACAAACGACGTCCATGAATTATGCAATGAAGGCGACCTCGAAATCTCGGAGGGGCACACGTACACACACACACAGAAACGACTCATGGCGAACCATATAAGAGCATGTCCATGATGGGCGCGAGTCGATCGAGTTTAGATCCGTGTTACAGAGCGAGAATTTCATAAGCGCCAAAATGCACAATGGATGACAATGATAGTGTTGATGACTCATGACCCATTTGAGATGCAAGGCAAGACGCGCGCGATCATTAAAGTATTGAGTGCATTGTACTTAAACTCAATCACACCTGTGCAATTTTCATCGCAATGTTTTTCTAGAACTTAGAACACTTTCTCTTTTTTTTTTTTTTTTCATTACTTTTGCTAACAAAGTACCTAGAGTTTGAACTTAAAGTTTGTTCTCTCGAAAACAAAAACTTAATAAAAAACATTTATTAAAGAATTAAATTTAAAAAAAAAGTTACACAAAAATTAATTTGTCTAAATATCTGTGTCTAAGTTTTTAAAATAATGTTTCTATTGTTAAAACATGTGTGATGTGCCTTTTGAATTTCTTATCTTTAATACATACATACGTATCTTCTCGCGTTCATTTTCAAGACAGAACTACCCTTTAAAGATGCGCTTTATTCGCGAACATAACAGCGTAATTCACGTTCGATATTAGATCATAATTGCATCTCCGAGATTTCATGCGTCAGTATTAATGAAATGAATTTCTGCAATTGACTATTTATCGATGATCGTCGAGTAGAGACGCGAGCATTACTCATACATACATACTTGCACACGCCGAATTTCTTACATCACCGATCATTATCGAATATCCCGATAAAATGAGGAAAAGAAATATTGTCCAAACTGGACGCGCGTGCGATGAGACGAACAAAAAAGACGGACCGTGGAACAGAGACAAATTGTGCGTCGCGCTTTTTTGTGTGCTCGTTTTGAAATTCTTCTCGACGAGATTTTGCAAAGTGTTCAGCGAACATTAATCAAATACAACGCAGAAATGTTTTACGGAGAAATATAAATAACGTTGAGCGATATTGCTCTTCCATTTACATCACACATTATATATACTTGAAAATGACATCATGTGTATGTATACTTAAGGCAAAAACCGCGCACGCATGTGTGTGTGTATCGGCTATACGTAGCGTATTATCCATATCGAGGTGAAACGCGGATTGTATACATATCGATACGCGCGTACACCACACACACGTGCGTGTAGTAACGTAGCATTTCGTTAACCAAATACGGGAATGAAAGTAGAGTGGCAAATCCGATACATGAGAGCACAAACGTAATCGTGACGTCGCCCCAAAATCGGAGGGAGAAGATTGAGAAACACCCACAAGCGCGCGAATCCCGTGAGGCTGAGATGCCTTGTAAAGGATAATCGCGTATTTTGCCCGCATCTTTTATCTTACAGTCTTCGAGAGAATAATAATAGCGTATAATATCCCGAAAACGTTTTACGTTACTTAACGCGATAAGAGTGTCGCACGCATTTGAACAATTTGAATATCTAACAATAAAAAACGTCACACACATAAATCACGTTTAAAATAACATAACAACAAAAATCACCGCGTTTGTAAAGTAAAATAAAATATCACATTTTCTGTTCGTTCTGGAAAAAGCGATGTACAGTTTGTTTATCGGTACACATGTCTATATCGAAGCGCGCGATGTACAGACAGTTACGTCGGAGTTGAACGAACTGTCTTTGAATTCTACTGTGTATAGCCGAGCGTAATAGCGTTTGAGCCCTTTGAACTCGGTGCAATACAAACGACGAATCGCAGAGGGTCCAAAGGGTTAATAACGTACTGACAAATCTTTGATGACATTACGACAGCTAATAACTGTTGTTAGTGTTATTGTCAATCTTCAACAAGATTGATTATTGTCAATCTTCTCATTACTGTGCGATTACATAATTTTCTTCGTCAATAAATTTTATCAATGAAATCTCGATCGTACGTTCACATGTGTACAAATTTGTTACATTTTCAGTCTTTAAGACACATTTTTTTCGCATTATCACGCGAGCGCAAAATCATGAAATGTCAGCATCACGTTTGCTGTATCGTATCAAGGACGACAAGAGAATTTACATGCTTACCGATGACAAATTCACGAGAATAACACGAGAGATAAGACGAGATATCGACGTCGATAAGAACAATCTGGAACAGCTGATCCTCTTCGCCGACTCGATCGCCGCTGATGCGACTTCAACACCTGGCTGCTGGCGCGGATGCTCACCTGGGACGCAACAACGTGCGACTGAGGAGTAAACGTCGAGGTATCACGGCACGCGCTCGTTTCCCGGAATCGCGCTCTTACCCCACCTTTTGCAGAAATCCGCGGTGAGAGAAGACGCAGGCGCCTGCAAGCGGCTTCCACCTCACGTGCAGAAGTCGGAACGTTTGTCACGAGCGGTGTGCGAGGGAGCGCGAAAAGGAGATGAAAACCTAAAATTTACCACAAAATCTTTTTAATGTTGACAAGTTTGTCAACAATGATATAGTAAAATAAATTAAAAATTCTAATTAGCTACTCGAGTGTTATTTAATATCGTGGTCCGAGTCAGCAGATGCCGTCGACAACGAATCATCAGTTTATCGTTTAAGGCATTTGCTTCTTGAACAAGGAACGAATTTTTTTCGAGTAACGTTATTCGCTCTATGACGTAAGTTCCCGATTTTAGTCCGAAGAAGAAGTCAAGGATGGAGATAAGCGGGAACGTCGGGGTGCGTGGGTTGCGAAATCGTGCGCGACCAAGAAGAGAACCGAGATGACAGTTACATGTACATACATGTCGTTATAAATGTATGTACATACGTATATGAATCTGATGAATCAGAAATCGGTATTCTGTAAAAAACAAATTAACTATTATGCAACTAATTAAATGTGTCATTGAAATTAAGAAATCCTCTTTTTTTTTGACACTTGATAACGAGACCTTTGAGTCTAACGCGTTCACTTCGGTTTTCAATTCAACGACAGTCAGCGATAAATTATATAGAGATAAGTTGAGCAATCGATAAAAATTCATAGAAAGTCTACTTTAATATGAGTCCTAGAAAATTTGTTGACATATAATGTTATCCAGTATTTCATCACGTAGAAAATTAATTTTTAATAAAAAAAAGCAAATTAAAAACAAATTAACTGTCAATTTTCTTTTTTTAATGACATTTGATTGTCCCGATTATTTCGTCTAATCAACCAAATGTTTCATCAAAATCACAAAGTGTATATTTTTCTACACGACTCATGTCACACGACTAATGACATCTTTTTTTTTACTCGAGGTGTGAAAGATCTTATACATTTATGAGAAAACCGGTTGAACATTATATGCCGACATGAAAAGAGGCACTGTTGCGAGCTGAGAGAACGTCGGATATATGATCGTGGACGATCTCCTCTCTCTCCTCTTCCTCCTCTGTTGCCGTTTGATCGGACGAGTTGTCCGAGCCGAGGGCTGCTTCATTAGCGCGGTGACGTATCCAGTGAGTACAAGTGCGTTCCATTCGCAAGTGGTCCGACCACTTCTCAAGTCTTCCTCTTCTGAAGATTAGACGAGATCTCTTTCGTCGCAGTGTGGTTACGACTAAAATGGTTGGTTAAATTTTTACGTGAACTGGTGACTTGCTGACGTTAAAAAGTCCACGACGAAGAAACGTGACGAAGAAGACTTTCCTGAGAAGGTGCGTAGAAAATTTATTTATAACTCTAATTGTTAATTATTATTTAAAATTATATAAATTTTACATAAGCGCGCAACAAATCGCACACTTTTTAACTAAACGCTGATGAAAATTCCGACAAAAATTGAAGAGAAATTACGCTGCGTTGCGCACAGTCGTCATTAACGTGCCCCACCTGTTGCACTCGTATTCTTCTTTTCAAATTACATCAACGCGATTTTCGTGCACAGTAAATGTTTCCGTTACATAGTCCGCTCGTGATGCTATGAATCTGTGATGCACATGTACGTGTATCACATATGTGTTACTTCAGCATTACATTGCCTTTAATGTACATTCCAACGAAATGGCGTCGCGAACCGCTCGTGTGCTCCGCACACGTGGTGAAAAAAAAATTTCTCAGCCTCGTTGATTCTCACGAACCGCGTGCTCTACAAATTAAAACTAATGTTAATTATTGCACATCGATCGACGTATGGAACTAAAAGTAAATCGCAATATTCCACAGCATTTATAAATGAAACGCGTGTGTAAAGAATTTCTTTACATGTCGAGATATCTTTAACAGAGATAACAATAACAATTAATCTCGATGAAAGACAAAGAAGATTAAGTTAAATTAAAGTTTGAGTTTAGTTAGATTAGGAACAATAGCACATACTGTCATATTGTAGTGACAGTTACATTGTGACGATTTCGCGCGTCGAATCGATTTTTACGACAGGAAGTTTATACCGGACAATACGTACCTTTACGTCGGGAGACTAATGAGTCATAAGTACTCAACGGTCTATTCTATAATTAGAATTGAGAAATTGCATACCACAATTGGAACCCGATCGGATGTGCATTGTAAACAGCGATAAGAGAGATGATGTGTCGAGGAACTAGTGTAGGGACAAGTACGTAATACTCTCTGCGACACGTTTGCGAGCGGATAGTTTAATTTGCGTTTCAATAAACCGTGCCGGTGAGATCATGATTAGCGTAATCACGCGGCCCGCCACATCCACGCGTGCAACAAAACGGGTTTGCGCGAGTAATGTTCAAACACACACGAGCGACCGTGCGCCACGCAATTTGTGTCCGCACACGTGTGTTCAATGAGAGAAGTTCTTCACGCACGAACGAAGAGCGGAATAAAAGCTGTGCAATTCACTTTTTCAAGCAGATCGAACATCGAAATTTGACCCGATATCTAACAAATCTATTTCTTTGTATTAATTTCTAGTTTATATTTTACTTCGACTTAATATTCCATCGCCAGCCACGAAGATGGACTACAAAGAAGACGTACAAGAGGATCTTCTCCTGAACGTCGTCTCTCACCTTGCGCCGGAGAACGAGAAAATCGTCAACGATCTTCTGCTGAAGGCTTTGACGTCCAAGGACTTTCGTTCCTTCGAGAAGACAATAAACCACAACTTGGCAAAGCAGCCACCTGCTCTGGACATCGACTTCGTCTTTCCTAATCACGCGGAAGAAACGTGTCTCGACATCGCTAGCAGAAATGGTCTGACAGAATTTGTGAAGTTTCTCCTACTCAAAGGCGCAAATCCCAACAGAGTGAACAAGACACACAATCGCGCTCCTATTCACTTTGCCGTCGAGGGAGGACACACGAGCACATTGTCGGCTTTGCTGGACAACCCGACGACCAACCCGGATATCAAGGCGGGCAAGCAAACCGCTCTGCACATCGCGGTGAAGAAAAAAGACCTGATATGCGCTGCGATGTTACTGCAGAGAGGCGCCAGCGCCAGTATTCCCGACAGCAAGGAACAGACAGCTCTGCACAACGCGGTAAGATTGGGCCATCGCGAAATGGTGGAGCTGATACTTAAACAATGCCGACAGTATCTGGACGTGGACAGCTTCAAGGACTTCAGGAATCAGACGACGCGGGAGATAATCGAGAAGACGCTACAGGACTTGGTGCCATTGTTGCCGCTCAAAGGCCAACATAGAGAAATAGACGAGCACACTTTCACACATTATCTGAACAACAACGACAAGATAAACTTCCTAAAGAATTTGGAGCTCGTCGAGCCGGACGTGCTTCACGGCATGGCCGAGGATCTGCTGGAGAAAACCGCAGACCGCAATTTTCACGAGGCCGTGACGGCGATCTTGAAGAAACTAAAGGGAAGGCAATTCAGTGTGAGGAAGGCCGCAGCCATGGCTGTTCAGCGCGGTCATCCCGCTGTCCTCGGACAATTGCTGCGTGCGGAACCTGACGTGGCTAACGATCTGGTTCTGTACGCCTGCATGGAACTAGGAACGCCCGGGAAACATGGAGATGACAACACTTCTGATCGGTTGGAGTGTCTGAAGTTGATTCTAAAAGAAAACGTGAACGTTCGTTGCACAGACAGTGAGTATATATTACAATATTATGAAAAAATGACGCTCTAGACAATATAAAATATTTAAACAATTTAAAAGTATAAGCAACGCGATCTCTTCTCCAATCTTTTATAATAAATGTTTTTTTTTTTAAAAACGTCTTGCAAAATGCTTTTTACTTTACAGACAAGGGCAACACGCCGCTACATCACGCGGCCCGAGCGAATTGCCACGAGGCGGTGGCTCTGCTCCTCGAGCGGGGAAGCTACATCGGTCACCGAAATAATTACGACGTACCACCGATCGCGGATATCTCAACGTGCACGTTGTCGCAGTACTTTGATGAATGTTTACAGATACGAAAGACCAGGAAGGATGATCAGTCGTATGATACGAACGCGGAGACACCGATATGCATGAACGAGTACAAAGTCGAGGTCGACTATCGTTGCCTGATGCCGCATGACGCGGAATCCGACAAAACACAGACGATTGCGTGCCGGACGAGCCGCGAGATGGACTTGTTCAAGTACATAATTGCTCACAAGAGTATGAAACCTCTGCTGAAGCATCCGTTACTCTCGTCTTACCTCTATATCAAGTGGTACAAAATACGACACTTCTTGATTGCAAACTTCCTCTTCTACGTGCTCTTCTTCGTCGTGCTGAACACCTACATTCTGAGCAGAGCCTACAATGTTCCATCATGTAAAAACGACACGAATGATAACAATTTCGAAAACGGCAGATGGGAACGGGAAGTCAGTTGTGAGAACGGCATGACTTGGTGGACCAACTTGCTGTGGATTGTCACCGCCGTGCTGCTGTTGTTCTTCGTTTTCCGGGAATTCCTGCAGATGACCTCCTGTCCTTTGCACTACATGAAGAACCCGAGAAATTATCTCTCGGTCGCATTGATTGCGCTGACCGCTGCTCTCTTGTGCGGCGCGGATCACCAAATCGGCGCCGTGATGATCCTGATCTCCACTTGGGAAATGGTGATTCTGATCAGTCAGCATCCGCGCATGTCCATCAACATCGAGATGTTCCGCACGGTCTCCCTGAACTTCGCGCGTTTCCTCATTCCCTACACGCTCCTCATTATCGCTTTCGCTCTGTCGTTCTACACGCTCTTCAAGGAAGACACGCACTTTGGCAGTTTTGCTCTCTCGCTGTTCAAAACCATCATCATGTTCTCCGGCGAGTTCGACGCCAGCGACATTCCGTTCGTTTCGTATCCCTTCTGGAGCCGCATCGTGTTCATCTTGTTTGTGGTGCTCCTGCCGATCGTTCTGTTCAATCTGCTCAACGGTCTGGCGGTGAGCGACACCGCCGAGATCCTGAACAAAGCCGAGCTGGTCGTGCAAGTCTCCAGGGTACATCTGCTCGCGTACATAGAGGACATGGCGGTCGGAAAGCCGTTCATCTTGTGCTGCCGGAATTCGCGCTGGAATCCTTTCAATTTCCTAGCGAAGAAACTGCACAACTGTCTTGACTATTGTGACCCGGACAGTCACGAGAACTATATATATATTCGCAACGAGTCCGCGAATCGCGTCATAACTACGAAAATGGATCGCGATATAATCAAACAGGCGAAACGGATTATCTTGAACAAGACTCGACTGTCGGAGAACGAAAGGATAATGATAATGTTAAACAATATGGAGACAAAGCTGGCGGCGATGGAGAACGCTTTGAATAACGTGAGACTCGCCGTTGAAAATAACAATAACATGACGGGAAATTCGCAATGAAAACGTATGAAATATGACTATTTTCGAGACTGTGATATTTTATACGATTAACTTTTTCTTCTCTTCTGAGAACTACTTGTGAAAACGTGTTATAAACCTAATTGTGTTACACAATATACCACAGTATGCTCTATCAAATGTTACATTTTATTACATAAAATTAAGCTTGGGTGAAGAGCCGCGTGCCATTAAACTATGCATTCCTAGTCGAGATAGCACACATACATCTAAGTGTTATTACATGATATATAAATATAATGCGAGACTGTGTTGCACGATTTACAACGTATAACAAATATATATTCAATGCGTTTAAAAAAATTGCCTTCTTACTCACACACATTTTGTACTACACTGTCGTAATCATAAACAAATGTTTGTAACGATTGTTTTTCACAATTAGTTTTTTTTTTTATATATAGCACTTCACTATGGCACAATAAATATACCTTGTATTAAAAGAAAAATTTGAGAAGTCACCTGAAGGTACGCGCGTAAACGACACGCACGGGAGAAAATGATTGTGAATAATCTGTTCGAGATTTGTTATCGACTCTTATTGTCGGACAAATTTACACCTTGGCGGAGAAATCGTCGTGCTAGCCGGATACGTCCTGCTGGGCGACAGTCTTCTCTTTCTCCCGACGTACCAATATCTCGGTGTAGAACATATTGAAGTCAAGCCTGCCCATTTCAAAAACACATATTTTTTCAGGGACGCAAAACATGTGATATTAAAGCACAGAGAATTTGTAATGCATTTCTTTGGAACGTTTTTTGTGTTTAATTTTATAAAATATAAACTCGAGTTGCTTGAACAAACACGAGCGAAACTTACCGACACAATACGTTAAGTAGTTTCTCATTGTTGTTATCACATCCCAAATCACAGATTCGGTCTAAAAGCTGTGTTAATATCTTAGTGAACTTCTCGTCTAGCGATACAATCGTTTCCTCAAAGCTTCCAGTCCCATCTTTTGTTGTCGATGCATTCTCGCTCTAAAGAAGACAATCGCTTGATACATTAAAAAAACAAGTACGTTACGTATGACGTGCAACCAAACTTAAGAAGCAATTCCGGAGAAGTAATCAAAAATTTAACACGTTTATAATGATTTGTCCGAAAGAAAATGATAAGAAATAATATTGTGTTGATGGAAACACCTCGCAACTCTCTCTAGCCATGCCTATCAATTTTACTTTTATCAACTTTAAAATTCTATTTAAAAACGACACAAATAATAATTTTTGAGCAATTTATAATATTTAAAATAAATCTTGAACTATGCAAAGTCTATGTAACGAAATACTCGACATTTTGTGGGGAACGAGCAAAATAATATATGACAAAGAATCTTTTTTTATCCTACATGAAGCATGCAAAGATACGTTTTGTTTTCTGAATTACGAAGAGCTCTTCAAGACTATTTTTAAAAGAAATGTGTACACATAAAAAACATATATCCTACCTACGAGAAAAGTATAGAATACTTTGTACATACAAATACTGGATTTCATTTCTTAATGTTTATACTTACTTCATCGTCTTCAATTTTCGCAGAATGCGTATATGATTTATATTAGCAAACACATGTAAACTTACATTTGTATATAATGAAAAATGTGAAATAAAATCATTTTGTAATGTTAAGAGCACACAATCTTCTATACAAGATAATTTTGAAACAAATATCAGAGTTATCTTAGATTGACGAAGAAAACCGAACATTTTTTTAGGCGCCACTACACAAGTCGCGCTTATAAAGAAAGCATGCATGGAAGCATAGCGGATTGCCTATCATACAGACGTAGTAAAACTTTCGGTCAAAACGCCTTAAAATTAGATCATCTTTACTTACTTCAAAATTATCCTGTAACGAGATGTATATTAAAACTTTGTATCATACGTAAACAATATACGCAATGTGAAGTAAAACTGCCCAAAAATATTCTCTTAGATTTAAGAAACAACTCTATTGTTTTCAAATTAAGTTTTGTAGATCATTCAGTCATATCTCTCATGCAAATTGTAAAGTGAACACACATATATGTAGCAGTCACATGTTCTTAACAATATAAATGATCTTTAAAAGATGCCTTGTCTGCAAAAGGAACGTTCATGATTCTAGAACTACGGATGCATGAGGACGAGCTTAAAGCTTATGCAATATACCTCATATTCATAGACATCTTCCTGACAGGCACCAATCATGGATGTCAATTCGGCATCAATGTAGTAGCGGCTCATACGCTTAACATCAGCAAAAACATTAAAAATTTAATTGACCGAAGTCTTGTAAGTCTTATCCCTTATTAATTTTTTTCCCCATTATACTACATCGTCGTTTATTTTGATAAACTGTATGCATCAAGATAAAAATTACGAATTTCGAAATTACCGTGCACAAGGCGGGAAAGAACATGAGACTTAAGAGTTATTAGTATTTAGATTAGAAGTGTATGATGTAATAAAAACTGAAGCGTCATAACAGATCCAATTGAAACGATCGGTCGCAGCAACTTAGACGAAGAGATCGCTGGATGCACCGAATTCGTGCATGCACCGAAGTAAATAAACTGTGTGTAGATGTTTGACGGCAGAATCGTTTTTACCTGCATGAAATTGCAGAATTCTATACAAACGGCGCATACGCCTGTGATGCAGCTGAGAAGATCGGGATCCGTCAACATACATTCCTTCAAATAACTGTCTTGCAAGTCCTGATGCACACTGAGCACGTCATCAACGTTACTGACCTGATTATAATTTTACACGAATTAGACAGAAAAAAAAACAAAGATAAGAAAAAAAATACAAATATTCAGTTTGAATAAGCAATATAAACTTTTAATCTACCTTGCTCATCTTATTAATAAATTTCAACCAGTTTGGTTCTATGACTTCCACCATCATATAGTATTCCAAGTGCTGTATACAATCGAGCATCCTTTGTCGCAATGAAAATGCTTGCCTGTACGCCATGGCCACCTCGTGTGTAAACGTTTTTGCTATTTTATTGCTTATCCAGACTCTACACAATTTAATAAATACATGACTTCTGACTGAGAAATATATGAAATTGCAATACATTTTGAAATACAGCAGCAGTTCTCACCTGCACAATAGTCTTTCAACGTATTTGCAATAAAATAAATGCCTGAACAGCATTTGGTAACAAGCTATTGCTTTCCTATTGATAATTAGGGAAATCGGCCATTTTACATCGTAATTGAAGACGAAAGCTTCCAAACCGGTCAAAACTTTACCCGCTTGAAGACAATACTCTGAGAGAGAAATTTGTTATTATTTCATTTGAAATTTCTCTGATCAGATACATAATCGAATAACACTTTCAATAAAATACCTTTCTCGTCTCTGGTTTGAATGGAGAGTATTCGAAACATTTGATACTGTAAATCGTACGGAAGCAATTCAGGTTTCAGATCGTCCTTGTAGGGATCTGAGTCCGCGGTAGACATTCGCAAAGCGACCTCGAGAAGAGACGCCAGACGATGTAGAACGATATCATACATACTTTTGTTCAACTCGGCCTCGCACAGATTCATAAATTGAACCTAATGTGTAAAATTACGATTAAATTTTCTTAATACATACAAAAAAATCATCAAACTCTTAAATAACAGGTAACTGGAAATTATTTTCACACCAAACATGTGCTAGATCTTACCATAAAATCTCCTTGGGCAAGAAGGAAGTAACTCTTTACACTGCGTAGTCTACCCATTAGGTCATTTTCCTTCATCAGCACCTCCAATAACTGTCTGGCGGCTTCCGAATACGCTCTATCGATAGCCGCTATGTACTTCTGTCCCTGGCACTGATAGCTCAACGGCTCTTGTTTTCCCCACTGTACTGTTTTACCTAAAAATTCAATATGTATTTTGATACTTAGTAAATTAATCCGCATAAACACTCGTGAAACAATAAATGTCACATTAGTAGAAAAGCGTACCACATTGTCTGATCACATTGAAATATTTTCCTGTTCTCAGGATAGTTTGTGCGTGCTCATTCAGAAACACAGGTATCCTTTCCGGTCGCATCGTGTAACGTTTTTCCCAATAATCCGCGGAATAATCCACAGGAAGTTCCTCCCTTTGAACCAGTTCATTATCTTCTACAAAGAACTGATAAATACATAAACGTAAGTACGTAATATGCGATGTATAAGATCGGTGCGTGTAACGGTACTCACTTCTTGGTACGGATCGCATATAACTCCCTTGTAAACCCATTTTTCTAAAATTTGCATGTAGGGCATGCTCGCCGCCTGCATCAAGTACAAACACAGTTCTTTGGATTTGGCTTCGCCACTAACATTGTTCAGCGTCTGTTCGTGAAGAAGACTCAAAACTTTTCCCCCTCTAGCGTTTGCCTAGAATATTATTCACTATTAAAAAATGTAGAACGAATATCTTTATATTTGTCTAATATCTTTATATATTTAAAGATAGTCGCATAATTATTTAATTCACAGCAAATTCTACTCACCTTGCATATCGTGGACGTGATTTGAGAAAGTATGGACATTGTAAGCATGGTGGGCTGAATATAAAACCACAATTTTTGCAAACTTAATTTACCTTGAATATGCTCTGTTTCAAGTTGCACGATAAAAAGCTAAAATATTATTAAAAAAGCATTTATTAAATATATCTTAAATTGTGTAGAAATTTCTTAATATAATGTCTTACTAGATAATCCTTCAGCAGAGAGCGAATGGCTCCTCTGAGAGCATGATTGACTTGCCCGTCTTCGGGCGAGATTTTCTCTTCAACAAATCTAACTGTCATAGAATAATAAGAAGCCAAAGGTAATATCTGTTGAGACAGTTGTTTGAATGATATATCTAGAAAGAAACAATCTTTTTAAATTTATCTTTCTATGTAAAAAAATTCAAATTTAATTTGCTTAGATTTTACTTACTAACATCTGGTGATACAGTGAAAGTTCTAACAGCATAAGGACTTGTCAAAGGTTCTGAGACAATATATGCTCCATCTATTCCTTTCAAACAGTACAGTATGTCCCAAAGAAGTATAGACTCCTGAGATATAACTGGCACAACTTCTGCAATAATTTCACTGTTTTAGAATAACATACATTTGTCTCAATTTTGTATTCAATAGATTGTTTATTCACTTTGACAAAGCGCAGCAGTAGCATCATTGTGAAAATCCCAGGTAATACGTGGACGTTCTGTTACCCAATTATGTTTGGCTAAGGCACTATCAGGTTTTTTATTAACCTGCTGGTTTAATTTCTTTCCACCTTCTACAGCAGCTTTAATTACAGTTTTGCAAATCTATCAAACATTTTAATATTTAATTTAAAACATTATTATAAACTGAATATACAATTGTATTCTTACTACAGTTTGTTCATGTTTTATTATTCAACAATAATTAAAAATTATAATATATATATATATATATATATATATATATATATAAATAAAAATTAAAAAATTTTTCATAAACATGATATAATTTATTACCTTAGGTAAATCTTCCTGTGTGATAGTTGGATCTTTCAGAGAACTAGCTGTTAATCCAGGCGCAGTTTTCAATAAAAAATTCTTTAATTTCTCATCCTGAGATATCAACTCCAAAGTCTGTACAAAAGGACCTAATAAATCTACTCTGGAAAGTAAATTTTATGAATTATTTTATTGTGTATATATCACAAACTACATATTATCCACTAATTCCATTTTAGCTTACTTTTTTGACTTCAATTCTTCATACTTCTGTATAAATAATTCTGGCTTAGGTGAAACTTTTGCAAGATTCTGGATACAACTGTAAGGAGCAACAGCATTGAGTCCACTGGATGCTGCAATTTCTTTTTGTATCTTTTCTAAATATATTTCTGGAGGAGTCTGTGAACTGTATTAAATACAATTTATATATAGATGTGGTAAGAATAAAAACTTGAACATAATAATCTCACACAATAATTTCAATAAAACATACTACTGCTTTTTCTACTTACTCCAACAATTCAAGCAATTGCACTATCAAATGATGTAATTTAAATTCACTCATATTGTGTGCTCTCTCAAAGGTCTACAGAAATATCAACTGTAAAGCCTCAATCAGAAATAAGTCAGCTCACTTGATATTATCATAAATCATTGAATTATTCAGTTGACTTTGTAACAACTATCAGCTACGTACACAAACAGAAAGAAAAACTGTTATTTTTAATGCATAACATTTATATCTGTTTATATCTCATTGATCTTTCCAACATTTTTGAAACTTGAAAGATGTGTAGGTTATGTTAGTTTTTATGCAAAATAAAAATTAAAGAAAAAGTAACATTACGAGATCAAATATATTTCCTCCCTCAGCAAGTAAAAGCCATTAAGAATGATTTGAGTTTATCGAATTTTTTTGTCGTTGTCAATAAACATCAAAATGATTTTATTACTGATGAAAAGTTTTTTATCTCGAAGTACCTCGAAGTATCTCGAACGTCTACTGTTTTGTTGTTGGCTGAGGATATATATGGGCTGATGTTCATAGACGAATCTTATTATTAAGATCATTTAAGTTTATCTTCAAATACTCCGCAGCCAATGAGACGTCTCGTATGCCATCTGAAGATAAGCTTAAAACTATCTTAAATATACTATCTGCCAATCTGCCTGTGAATACCGGCCATAAATATATACATATATTTAAAAGGTGGCAGCTTGATACGCATATATGTTGATACGTTTTGGGTTAGAATAGGAGCAAGTTCCCGCACGTGGGACTATGTCTGTTACATTATAATATGAAATATTTTGTAAGATCACATCCGTAAACTCTGTTTTACGCTTTTCTTCGCCGACGATTTTCGTGTCTACAAGAGACAGAAAAGAACAGAATTTGTATAAAAATTTGCGCGGTATTGAAGGACCATGCAACTTGTTACGACAGTTTTGCCGGTTTTGCGACAACGCGGGGTAATTGCGCGTTCTTTTTCCAAAAAATGGTCGCTTACGCTTCGTCAACCAGAATCGACCTGCAGATCGTCACTTTTACGCACGGAATACTCGGGTGGAAATTTGGGATTGCCACTCGCAAGATATCCAAACGGACGCCGGTTTCCTCCCGTGTTAGCCGGAGCAAGATTTTTCTCGAAAAGACAGACTCCGCCTAGGTAAGCTTTTGATCGACGTTTGCTCACTTTGCGATGAGCTTATATTTTTCTCCTAAATGTTTTTAAAATTTTGATATTTTTTGTTTACTTTTTAAAATCTCTATTTATGTGATAGAAAACATTGATACTTCTGCTTTGGTATAAATTTTACAAAATGACATTAACATAACTATCTAAAAGAACACTGTTTCTTACTTTATGTTTATGTTGTTTTTCAGTGGTGGAGACAATGGAGATCAACCTCCAGAATATACTGGTTCTCTGCCAGCAACAGTTGTGGTGCCTGAAGTGTGGCCTCATGTACCAGTTATTGCAATTAGCAGAAATCCAGTATTCCCACGATTCATCAAGCTCATTGAAATTTCCAATCCAGTTTTGATAGATTTGATACGTAGAAAAATCAAGCTTAATCAGCCTTATGTAGGAGTTTTTTTGAAGAAAGCAGAAGAGTGAGTTCTCAAATGTCATTATTATCTTAAAAAAATTTAATAATTGATAATTTTTTTACATCTACAAGTAGAGACCAATAATGTTTTGCATTTCTTAATTTATACTTAGAAATGAAGCTGAAGTAGTTGAGAGTCTGGATGAAATTTATTCTATTGGAACCTTTGCTCAAGTACATGAGGTGCAAGACTTAGGTAATCGACTGAGACTGGTAATCATGGCGCATAGGAGAATTAAGATAGTCAATCAAATTGTTGAAGATCATCAGCCAGAACATGATGAGAAAAGTATGTCATGTTCTTGTCTTTTTTGTTATTTACAAGAAAAGTACGCGCTTTATTTAATCTTTTATTTTCAATGTTAGTGACTGAAATGTGTGTATTCTTCTTTTTACTCTTTCTTTTTTGATGTGAGGACATATTGCTATTTTTTCCCATTGTTCCGTTTACATATTGCTCTACCTTATGCAGAGATGAAACTGACGTTTCCACTATTAAATACTACAATTACCGTTCCTGTAGACGACACAATGACCAGAGGCAAGAACAGAAGATCATTGCGTAAGAAAACAGAGAATAAAGTTGCAGAAAGAAGTGAGAAAGCAGAGAAAGTCGATGAAGAAGGAAACCCTACGGAAGTGAAACCTCTGCCAGATGTTTCTGAACAAACAGATAAGCCGGTCGATGCTTCATCACCTCAACCTAATAGACAACCTATATTAATGGTGGAAGTTGTAAACGTTACGCATGACAAATACAAGCAAACTGAAGAAATCAAGGTAGTACTTGAAACTAGTATCTTAAAATGTAAATAAAAATATCTATGTAATATTTATATAATAGGAACTGTGAAACATATTTTTTAAACAGGCTTTAACTCAAGAACTTATTAAAACAATACGTGACATAATAAGTATGAATCCTTTATATCGTGAATCTCTCCAACAAATGCTGCACCAAGGACAAAGAGTTGTAGACAATCCGGTATACCTCAGTGATTTAGGTGCAGCTTTAACTGGAGCAGATGCGCAAGAATTACAAGAAGTTCTAGAAGAAATGGATGTAAGTTGTGTATATAATTTTTATACATGTGCATAAAACTTTTGTATGTGAAATAAAATACATTAAAGTTTTATTTATGTAGATTTTGAAGAGATTGAGACTGACCTTGGCTCTTTTGAAAAAAGAATACGAATTAAGCAAGCTACAACAGAAAATAGGGAAGGAGGTTGAGGAAAAAGTGAAACAACAACATAGAAAATATATTCTTCACGAACAATTGAAAGCTATCAAAAAGGAATTAGGACTGGAGAAGGATGACAAAGATGCGATAGAAGAAAAATATAGAGAAAGAATAAGAAAGAAAATGGTCCCAAAATCAGTGATGGACGTGATAGAAGAGGAGTTAGCTAAGTTGTCCTTTTTAGAAAGTCACAGTAGCGAGTTCAAGTGCGTATCATACATATTTGCATTTGTTGTAGCACAAAAATTGTGTATCTATATAATAATTTATTGTAAAATTTTGTATTATTTAGCGTTACAAGAAACTATCTGGACTGGCTGACTTCCATGCCGTGGGGTGTGACGAGTAAGGAGAACTTAAATGTTCAGGATGCTGTCAGAATTTTAGACGAAGATCATTATGGAATGGAAGACGTAAAGAAAAGAATTCTTGGTAAATGCGCATCTATAATTTTTATGGACAGTGAGATAATATTTAAATCATTATATGCACTAAAAATATACATCTGTAATTTCAGAATTTATTGCTGTGAGTCAACTGAAAGGTAGCACACAAGGAAAGATATTATGTTTGCACGGGCCTCCCGGAGTCGGCAAGACTTCTATAGCTAAGTCGATTTCTCGTGCTTTGAACCGAGAATATTTCAGATTCAGCGTTGGTGGAATGACGGATGTAGCTGAAATTAAAGGACATAGAAGAACGTATATAGGAGCTATGCCAGGTAAAGCCATTCAGTGCTTGAAGAAGACGAAAACCGAAAATCCCTTGATACTCATAGATGAAGTTGATAAAATTGGCAAGTATGTAATCTGATTTTGTGTATATTTGTATCAAACGCAAATCTGAGAAAACATTTGAAAGATTGTAACATAATTATGTTTCTTAGGAGTCATCATGGAGATCCAGCATCTGCTCTTCTTGAAATGCTCGATCCCGAGCAAAATTCCAATTTCTTAGACCATTATCTAGACGTACCGGTGGATTTATCAAAAGTATTATTCATTTGCACGGCCAATGTAATCGACACCATCCCGACACCGCTGAGAGATCGTATGGAGTTGATTGATATGTCGGGTTACGTAGCCGAGGAAAAACTTATGATCGCGAAACAATATTTGGTCCCACAAGCTCGCACAGAATCCGGTCTCAGCAACGATCAAATTGCTATACAGGACGCCGCGCTCACGACATTGATCAAGTCTTATTGTCGCGAATCCGGAGTGAGAAGTCTGCAAAAATACATAGAGAAAGTGCACAGAAAGATAGCGTTGAAGATCGTCAATAAGGAAACTGATCGGATCGACGTCACCCCGAGTAATCTACAGGAATTTGTTGGCAAACCCATTTTCAGGCAGGACAGGATGTATGACATCACTCCAGAGGGTGTAGTAATGGGACTGGCATGGACCGCCATGGGCGGGTCGACTCTGTTTATAGAGTGCACCATCAAGAAGCCATCCGGAAAAAGTGGTGAAGGCACTTTTGAGGTGACCGGTCATCTGGGCGACGTGATGAAAGAGTCGATACATATCGCGATGACAGTGGCGAGAAATCATCTTAAAAAAGAAGATCCGTGGAATACGTTTTTGTATGATTCCCATCTGCATATACATGTACCCGAAGGAGCCACGCCGAAAGACGGACCTAGCGCGGGCGTAACCATTGCCACGGCGTTACTGTCCCTTGCGAAAAATAAACCTATTCGGCAGGATGTGGCGATGACAGGAGAGCTAAGCCTTACAGGCAAAGTTCTTCCTGTCGGTGGGATAAAAGAGAAAACTATTGCCGTGAGTTTTAATTTTCTATCAATGTCAATATACTGCTAATTTTTATTTTTACAATAAATTTTTACAATTTATTACAATAATAATTGTAATTTTTAGGCAAAACGAGTCAACGTAAAATGCATAATTTTGCCGGAGGAAAACGAGAATGATTTCAACGACTTACCTAAATACATCACGGAAGGCCTAGAAGTGCATTTTGTTACAAAATACGAAGATGTTTATCGTATATGTTTCGCGCAACCACAAGAGACTGATACTTTCCAACCTACTAAACCAGTCGTGGCTCAAGTATCATCCACGCAATCGTCACTTGGGTAAATCGAAATTTGTCACTCGCAAGAGTAACAATAAAGGTTTTTTGCATACTGCGTATTTTTCTTACATAGAAATGTACATATTACTTTAAGAGAAACACGAGAAATATATAAATTATACTAGATCTTGGATGATGACAAAATTAAAAATGTCCTGCACGTTATTTGTTGCAAATAAAAATATCTAAAAATCTGCTAATACCTCACAAACATTTCAGTAACTGTATAAAACGTAAAATCTATATTCTGACTGAACTGTTTATTTTCAACAGATGTTAGATTGATTGTCAGGTAGGTCTAGATATGTAATTATTTTGCGAAATATCGTATGTAAACGGAAAAGTTAAGATATTTTATATTTTGTTAATACCTTAAAAGACGACGGTCCTTGTTGTTACAGCTATTGTATGAATAATTATGTTTTGGTAAAAAGTTGCTTCATCACACAATTTACTACAGTTGGTTCAAAACATCTCCAAACATTGCAGTTCAACAGTTTTGATCTTATATAAATTATTTCATCTTATGTTTTTATCACGTATCATCATAATTCGATATAAACATTATAATAGTGATATTTGTGTAAATGACATAATGACATAATGATGTAATTGTGATGATATGTAATACTTCAAATCATTTTTATTATATAAGATTGAAATATAATGTTCTTTTTGCACCAACTGTATAGAACTTACCAAAAATACTTTTGTTTTTAAGCACAGGGGAAGACATTTTTACTTTTTACATAAATAATGATAAGACAGTGTAACATATGTACTGTACAAAATGATCTTGATTGAAATAAATTATTTTATAATAGATCCTGTGAGTTTGAAAATTGCAATTATTTACAAGGCACACAGAAACTTATTAATTATATATTGTAACAAAAAACAGTTTGTTGCAATATATAAATTTTATTACAAATATGACAAGAATAGATTTTAAATTATGCGAGAGATACTACATCAACTTGGTACGTCCATTTTACTAAGTCTTATTATAAAATCGCACAGTCTCATCTGTACTTGAATTTCTGTTGGATTGTTCGTCACATAGAACCCAGGAACTCCCGCCTTTTCCAGTATACTTTGTTGATCCGTCACTTTCTGATCCAGCTGCAACACCAACTTCATATCTAATTCCTTCAGCTCGTCCTTGTGTTTCTTATGCAGTATCACCTTCATCGCTGCCTGTTCCTCCTCCGTTGTCGCCGCGGACAACGCCTCCTGACATTCGATCTTATGTTGATTCAGGAGTTGGAGCCGTTGCTGAAACAGATGTTTTTCGGTGACGTGCTGTATTTCCATCAGACCTTTCACTATCTCAAAGATGGTGTCGTTCAGCAAAGAATTTGCCAGACCGGACAGCAGTTCGTACGGCAATCGCATCTGATATTTAGGTGGAAGCTCCCCGGCCATATGTTGCAATTGCTCCACCAGGAAGTATAGCTTCCTCTGCAGATCTTGAGGTGTAGGATTGACAACATCCATTTTCTTATCTTCAGAAGATATATTAAACAAACTCTGCTATACAATATTTCCTCTTCACAGTGTTGTTTGTTTTAAAATTAGTTCTTAAATGAATCATTTTTTAAATTCATTACTAAATATAAAAAAGAATCTGTTCGCAAAGAAGTCCACTTCTTTCAACTTATGCTGCTCCAAATATCGCAAAGTTGTCCGCTGAGAATCGTTCATTCTCTTCCGTAATCTTACGAGTCGAGCTCTTGTCACATTCTGTGTTCCTCATACCAAAAGTACGAATTTTACATGATTTTAGCGTCTGTGTGACGCGATCCGACTTCTTGTCGCATTATGTGATCCTGATAACATTTCGCTAAACTTTACGATAGTGTGCAATGGATAAATACACGAAATTGGTATTTGTGTCTCACCTACTTCAATTTATGTCATCCGAGCACCGTGAACGTGTGTGTGTGTACAGCTCATAAATTCGAATTTGAATTGATTCGCCTCTTTCACAGAATATTCTGATAATGAAGCTCCTGTCGTATCGTGTTACCCTAATAACGTTAGTTAGTAACGGAGGCTTTTTCCGCGCGTCACCTTTCACTTAGCCAAGATTGGAATTACATTTTCTCTCAAAGTGGTTCGAGTCTTAGGTCGTAAATAACCTATAGCGAATACAATGTTGTCACCACAAGCAGAGAGAAGACTGAGAGCAACCAGGTTCGTAAGAGAAAGTGTAATGACACCTTGTGGACATAGTACGGAGTAGAACCATGTGCACTTGTAGCACCGACAAGTCGGTCGTTTACATGACTACGTAGTTATCAATGTGCTCCACTCGTGGACGTAGCGCTGGTTTACAAGACGGATAAGCTATTGCAGACTTGCAGTTCTTCATATGCCGCTCTCAGTTTTCTCTTTGCTTTTGCACTTGTTTCATTTAATTCGCTGAGACGTCAATTGACATTGCGAAGTTTTCTCGGCGATTTAGACGAAGATGTTGGCGAACGGTTTGAGAAATGCGTCCCGGTTATCGAGAATTGGCAGCAGGTCGTATCACAACACGATTGTCAGCGCTCCGCCCGAAGTGAAAATTTCCACTCCAGTAAGTGCAACTTGATTTTTGTGCGCAATTACATAAGAGAGAAATGCGGTACGCAGTTAACCTTCTTTCTAACATAAAATTACGAGAAATCGTTGTTTTCCTCGAGTTTTCCGTGTTACATTACGTATATGCCTGTGTCATGCTTTATATTTTGTTCGCAATGATCTCTTGTGATTACGCACGTAACGATTACGACTTACAGATGTTGCTTTTAAGTTCTGTATTTGAATGAATTGCTTTTATGTTTTTCAGGAACTAGCGGGGTCTTTCCTGCTTTTCGCTGCATCTATATTAGTGTGGCCCATGTACATGGTACCCAATTTCAAAAAATATGCCAAGCCTAGCGGTTAAAAAGAAAATGAGAAGATTAAATTTACAAAAATGTCACTAGCTTGAAGTATGAGTTAGAAATTACATTATTTAAATTACCTACAATGAGAGACAGATTTATATTGTGTCCAATATGACAGTCAATGAAACCAGTTTTAGAAGTTTCTGGATTGTCAATAAAAATGATAAATAGTCTCAAAAATGTGTCATTTATCACTCCTCAAATATTATGTAAAATAAGATTTAATTCACGAGATTTGTAGTTATATATGTACACGAGTGCGTGTGGTAAAAATTAGTAAAAACAATTAGTTATATATCTTTCCGAATAATATTCACACAGCTAGACTTTGTTTGTGTGATTTCAAGTTTATCCTATTCCGTTTTCCATTCCGTTAAAATTCGTTTTATTCTCTGTCAATCGCATAATTATGGAAAACACGCTTGCAAAAATTATCTTTGAATGTTACACGCATTTCGAACGTAATTGTTTTCAGAAGGAATTCAAAATCAGCGATTGTTCGAAAAAAATTGAGAAGAAACGCGTGTCGACGAGAAGTGTCTCAGGAGAAAAGATTTCGTTTCTTACGTTTATAAAGTCACAGGAATAAAAATCACATACATATTCGTTTCTTTATAATATATACTACAATATAGCTTTATACATTTTGTTTCTTTCCAATCTTCGTACGTGAACATTAAAAGTGGGGGGATAGGGCGAGGGGGAAGGACATATTGCGTGAGTTTTGGCTGGTGTTTAACGTTTACATCTTACAATTACACACACAAAGAATATTACACATTCCTGTCGCCGGTATAAATCTCTGATTTCCGCTTTAATTTTCTCTCCTTCGAAATTAAACGTTCACTGGGTTAATGTGTACCTGACCCGCGTTCTCCCTCAAGGTCTACAAATTACCACCAGTGAGAGAGAAAAGTAAAAATAAAAGCGGATTTCGTTTGCGTTTTCTCGGAGAGAAGGGGTGGAGGAAGTAGTATTCAAAATAGTAGTCGCGAGAGATGTCGGATCACATCTCTTTTCCCTATAGAGAGCGTGGATTAGATTAAAATGGCCCTTCGTTTAATATATGTTTATATGTATCGTGAGTTACAATTGTTATTTACGAATATTACGCATGAACCGCGTGTGTAAAGCTGCGACTTTCTTCGTCGATGTACATCGCGAACACGATGCGAATTGCGTTACGATATTGTTGACCAACAAGTAGCGAAATTTAAAAATCTATACGCAGTATATTAACGCGAGCGCGTGCACGAGATATATCGTGAAAAATCGAACCAGCTTCTTCTTCCCTCGAGTAACGCGATAAGACATAATTAACACTTGAACCGACGACAATTTAATTTGGTGAACAGAGTAAATAAAGTAAATCTTAAAAACCAATATATTTGTAAATTTTGATCAAAGTTTTTAAATTAAAGATAGAATTCATTAATCCTTGAAACTCGCGCAAAATCACAGAAACCCATTTAGTTTTTCACAGATACAAGAAAGCACTTTCGATCTTTCACAAGAAATATATCGCTCTTCGTTTTCGTTACGTAAATGCGAGGGAGCACCCATTGCCGAGCATGTTCCGCGTACAATTTTCGTATTACGACGTTTGAAATTTCAACATTCGATATAATCTGCTTGTGTTCGCGAACGAAATTTGATATTCCGCGTTTATGTCGAGTGTGTGTTGCGATTTTTCGTTGCTTTTTGTTCTTTTTTTTTTTTTGCACGGTATGACTGACATACATCTTCATAAAAAGAAAGAGATAAATGAGAAAAATCAAATTAATTTCGTAAGACGATGAGATATAGAAAGTATTGCGAACGCGCCTCCGAATCGGAAAAAAAAAACGGTTTTAATGTCCATACACTCGAGCGCAATTTGCCGATAATAAAATATTCACGAGAGAGATTGACTTTTTCTTCTTTTCTTCTCGTATAAGCACCAATTTCCCTTCGGTGCGAATAAAATGAAGGGAGACGCAATTCTACGTATTCAGTTGAAAATATAATACGTACGTACGCGATTTTGCTTATATAATCGAAATGTGTATTTTTCTTCTTTTTACCTAAGTAATACAATTTCCTGTCTTTAACTGCACGGTGTGTAGCAGGATCTATTGTCAATTTAATGCACAAATCCGGAAACGTCGATCCGCTAAAAATCGCTATATTGCGTTACTAGCTTTTCTTGTATAATAGCGTCTTTTTACAACAATGAGACGACGAGGAGGAGATACTGCAGGCGATTTGTTCGTTCGAGAAGAAAAAAACGAGAATCGTAAATAGGATCTCCGCGAGTGGTACGTGTCCTTTCTCGGATCCTCGGCTAAGGCTTGGAATTTTGATATGACGTGCGAATAACGCGCGGAATCTTTTTTTTTTTTTCGTATCGCGCGCGCATTTGAGAGAACACTTGTTTTTTTTTGTTTTTTTTTTTTTTGTTTTTTTAATTAGTAGACTCTTCAAACTTCTCGTTTCAAACAACAAAGAGAATCGGCCGTGTATTTTTCTCGCCAATAACAACGTACCGAAATAATAAATCTCGTTCTTATCACGGCGCGGCTCGGCTTGATCTCTTGTCCATTTATATAATATATAATATATATATATATGTATATAATCGTTAACTTCTCTCTCCAAAGTATATAATTATCGACTATCTGAGATCGTATTTGTTAGACGTACCTCGCTACCTCGAACTTAAAAGTAATAATTAATAGGGAAGGCTAACAATTCATATATTTATATATAAATTCTTTCAAATCAACGACCACGTGACGTTTGCCACCACGAAAACTTGTTGTTTTCCTTCGTCCCCCCTGTGCTACGAACGTTAAAAACTTCGTAAAAGCAAGGACCTTCTCAAGGAAGATAATTTCTCGCGCGTCGCGAGAAAAAAATTCTCTTCAATCAAAGGTGTGTGTGTGTGCGCGCGTGTATCTCTCGTTTTAAAAAATAATATTCCTCTCTTTTTTTCCTCGCTCCTTACACCTGAAAGTGACATCGCAAGTGAGAAGAGTTTACAAGATGAATTTTTATTACAGAGCCTTTATGTTCGTAACAATGATTCGAAGTCGATTCCACCGTGAAAAAACGGTAAATGCTATGAAGAATCCAGACGAGAGAAAAAACAATCTCTCTCTTTCTCCTCTCTCCCTTTCTTTCCCTCTTTCACACACACACACACACACACAAACGTACGTAACGTGTACATACGTATACGAACTCTCGACGTAACTCGGAAATAATTCGGTTTAGCCTATTTAAATCTCGGACGCGGCTTAATTACGCACGTTGAAATAAATATACAACGCAACTGATTTTTAAGAATACTTTTTAACTCTTCATTACAGTTTTTTTTCTTTTAATATATATATAGTACATTCACGATAGGACTAATAGAGTCTTTTCTCCATTTTCTCGGCGCATCCCTCCCGCGCTAGCTCGCACAACATATCGTCGGTGTTACGCACAGCTTTTGCTTTCTCTCGCTCTTTTTTTTTCACTGTTTTCATTCTCTCACGTTCTCTCTCTCTCTCTCTCTCACGCATACACACTCTTTCTTCGCAAATCTTAAAATCTTACGAACTAAACAATTTGTTTCACTATATAAACAGCATTTTATAGATAAATCTACATCTTACGATATTACAATAAAAAATACGAATCGTGAAGGGATGGGGGACAAAAATGTAATGACGCTTTCTTCAGTTTGTTTTCTTCATTAAAGATGTTTGCTCATTAACGCTCTATATATGCGGCTCCTTCCTAAAAAAAAAAAAAACAACCGATAAACACCGTTAGAGCGAACATATACAGTTTAAGAACAATAAGTTCTGTGATGAATGCGAGCCATTCCCATAAACCCACAGTATGTACAAAGTGTGTCCGTCGTTAAACTTCCACCGTTTTATTGAATCGTTTTTGATAGACGGGGGGAGTGTACAAGTAGAGGAACAACAACATTATCCTGCCGCGATAATTCGCATTGAAATTTTTACAACGCACATCGCTTTCAGTATCGAATGCAAAAGAGCTTTCGGAGAAATAAAATCGCAGCGACGACCAAACCTTGAGGGGGAGAAAATTCCCCTTCGAGAAATCCCTAATAAGGCCCCATTAAAGCCTGTCGAGCCTTCATGTAACTCGGTTATGCGTCGTTCTCGGCGAACAACGTCGCAAATTGCGTCGTAATCTTATTTCCAACCGAGTCCTAACGTCTTCTTTAATTCCATTAACAAATTTTAATCCGACTTCACGGAAGTTCAGATATCGCGGTAAATTTTTTGTACACAATCCGAATGAAGAAACTCAGTTTTTCGTAGAGACGAGTTTGGCCATCGCTGTGCGTTTCTGTGATATACACACAATTGTTTTGCAAGTAAAACATTTGTAAATTTTTGCATATTACGCAACCGCTCTGGGTTTACACAAAATAATCGTCGATAATCTACGCGCACAATGTGGCAAAAATAATCGATCATTGAGAGAGCGGAACCATGCGTCGTCTTAAAAACGAACGAGCAATTTTGTAAAAAAACAAAACACAATTGTCGCCAAACGGTTCATTAAACCGGTTTTGCGGTTTTTCTCTGTGAAAATAATTAAAATAAATATACAATGTATGGAAGTCGCGGAAGTCGCGAACGTTCGATTACATTTTTGCACGGTATTTTTCCAGAGAGAAAGAGAGAGAGAATTCAATCTTTCACAACGCGCAGCCGTACAATGGTGGGTGAATTTTTCCGATTCGCTCGCGAACAACAATAAGTCGACGACTCGCGTCCTTCCTGCAGCGCTCGATTCAATCGGTCTGATTGACTGCTCTCTCTTTCTTTCTCTCTCTCGCTCTCTGTATCAGGCATCGGTGACGCCGCCAGCAGCAGCAGCATTTAGGGCTCGATTGCGGCGACATCGATCAGCGCTAATCCCGCGCCCGACGACTGAATTTTCCCTTCCCGCGATTTCCCTCTGAATTACGGGCGAGGGGACTTTAATCCGCGGAAAAGGACGCGGCGGCGGGATTGACCGTGTCCCGATTCCGAAGACTCTGTCGTCGCAAAACTCGGACTCTCTCGGATTATATTGATATGTTCCGGTCGACAGAGCATCCCGTTTAATTTTTTGTTTGCCGCAGAATCTTAATTTTTGCCAGGTGTTTTGTTTTTCGCACTTGTTTAACGAGCGCTTCTCTCGCGCGATCATCGATAAGCAAAAATATATCTCTCTTGCGCTTCGTTACAAAAAGCGTTCGTAACAGGAAGGAGAATCGGCAGAGAAAAGGAGAGACGGGAAGGAGAGAAAGAGTGAGTGAAGACGGAGAGGACGGGGTGTAAAAGAATTCTGGTATGGCACAGGTTTATGAGTCAGGCAGGTAGTAATAACAATCTCGAAATGTACAAACATGGTCGCATCGCGAATGTGTGTGTGTGTGTGTGTGTGTGTGTTAATGATGTGATGTGTGTATGTGCGTGTGTGTAGAGAAATAAATTAAATATAGCTCGCGCGCTTTCAATCGCAAATTTTTTCTGGCTTTTCTTTCTTCGCTTCTTCGCGAGATATAACTACAGTAAGAACATTGCATTATATATATATATATTTATATATATTTATATATTATATACACAGGATTATGCAGTTCGTAAGAGTTACAGAGTACGATTACGGTAGCATAAGGTAGAATGTGTCCAGATAGTACACGTGTCTGCGTGTGTATTGTGTGTATATGTCTCTGTGGAGAATCGCCTACAACGCATTCGTCGTTTGATTGGATCTATCTAGGATCGATTTACGGGCACGGCAAAATCCATAGCGCGGAATTAACTTCTTGGGTCTTAACGAGAGCAACGTTCTAGGCCCGACATATTCGCATGGACGGGTACACGAAGGGGATGGAGGGCGCGGGGCGAAGGGGACAAGAGAGGGTGGAATAATAGAGAGATTCCGACGGGGGGAGGGTCGAGACAAGAGGGGGGGAAAAAGAAGTTTTCTATATAACAGGAAATATATTTGAGTTTTTTTTCCTCATTTAGCATAACTATTCATTAGAGATCCAATATCCTTTCTCTCTTTCTTCTCTCACTCTTTCTCTCTCTCTCATTCTTTTTTTCTTTCTCTCTCTCTCTTCTCTTCGCATAATCTTATATATATACTCCGGAATATACTAAACTCTCAAAGTGATGTCATATATAATATAATATTACTTTTTCTTTTTTTTTTTAATTTGTATGATAATAAAGTTGTCTATTCGTACGAGAGCTTAAATTGCGCGTCAACGTGTCTTCATTTTTACACACAGTGGCGGATGCACGTCGCGAAACGTACGCACGTCGAAACGAACGATGCGTGCCCGATGTGCACACGCGACTTCGCGACAATAGTTTTTTTTTTTTATTTTTTTATTTTTTTTATATACGTGTACGGGTTGTCGAAAGAGAGGAGCATGTGCAAAAACACGCGAACGTATAAAACTCTTTCCAAGTCTCATCGTAGCCAAAAATAACTTTCTTCTGTTCTCAATTGCTTTTTTTTCTTCCTTTTTTTTGTTTGAGTTCTTTATCTTCTCCTGGGAGAAGCTTTTCTAGGGAATGTACAAACACAGATAACATATTTGCGATAAAGATTTTATTGTTTAAAGCTTGTTTCGAACACTTGAAATCGGAAAAAGTACTCAAATAAAACGTTTTGAGTAAAAAACAAAAAAAACCTTAACGCGATAAGAAACTTAATTATCTTACATCTTCGCTTTTCGCGCTAAATCTAATGTTCATCTCAACTCTGTACGTTATCAAACGGAACTTCGACATTTATTTTCTTTAACTTTGATGTTAAACGAGATTTAATGCTTGTTAAGATTTCGTGTCGCGCAGACTCGATAGAATCAAGATGCATAAAAAAAAAGAAAAAACATAAAAGCGTCGAATTGACGTCTGGAAAAAAAAATAGAAGACCGGTCAATTCGAGAAAGTTTATGCCCGCAGATTTTCGCACTCTTTTCTTTCAACATCCCATAATACACAGGATGTATCTCCGGGCCAATCGCGCGCCACAGCGCCGAACAATACGCATCACGCGAGCGATCTCGACGCACACGGAATGAGTTTAAGAAAATATCGCAAGTCTCTCTCTCTCTCTCTTTCTTTCTCTCTCGCTGTATTCGCGTCAGTCTCTCGAACCTACTTCTCTATCACATCGAGTAACACCTACTGTTTTACAAGTGAGTCTGTGCTTTTCACCGTCTATCGAATTCTGTCACGATTTCCTTCATAAAAAGCACCAACGCGACAAATATCGTCGGCGGGAAGCAGCGATTGGCCGAGGAAATGCCCTGTATATACATACATATATGTATATATAATATTTATATATATATATTCGCTACCTGCATTATCACAACATAAATTTTATTCTCTCTTCGATTTTTTCTCTCTCGCTCGCTCACATTTCTCCATTCGTTCCATCATTCCTTCTCACACTCGAACGCGACACACTCACACTTATATGCAAGCACGCGTACGATCCCGTCTACGGTAATTATTATTAACGCTGCGGTGTACGTGTATTTGTGTGTATGTGTGTGTGTATATATATATATATGTACTGGGAATAGTGGTTGAGTTTCCAAGCCTTGTAGCGCCTTTTCAAAGCGCGCATCTCTCGGGTAGAACTTGGCGAAACCGACGACTACGTTTGCCACGTCGCTGATTTCGCTCTCGGAAAAAGTCTGTCACTTCGTGCCCGCGCCACGAGTTTCCTCTTACGCGTCGGGATTTTTATACGAACGTTCGCGAACACACAGCGCGATTTTGATCGTCTTTTCCATCGCCCGGAAAATTAAACTCTTTCAAGGGACCAACTAATTACAGTCGAACCAAATGAGAACATTTAGGTTTGACTGACGAGAAGAGTACGTCTTTTAGAATCACGGATTGATTCTAACTCATTCGCTATTACGAGAATAGAGAATCGAACTGTGATTTTAGAACAAACCGGAATTAATTGATCGAAAGTGTCAATTTAATCTGCGGTTGATTGAACTTGCATTTTTTTTCGCTCTTCGATATTACATGATTATACGCTTACGGTCTATAAAAAGGGACGAAGATTACTCCTAAATAAAGTTTAATTAAGGCTGGCTGGTTACGCCATTCGATCCTAATTCAAACTTACATTACAATAATAATAGTAATAATAATAAACGTTGCGACGCCATAAACACGATTATATGTGAAATTAACTGATTAATTAAATTAATAAAAATTCATTTAGAGTCGACTCCCTTGAGCTAACTGGCTACGTAACTTCGCGGGAGTAATTTCTATCTTCTTCTTCTCCCTCGGACGTTCTAACAATGCGTAAACTGAAAGGGGAACGGCGCCCGATGAAAAAGGGAGACGAGGGGAAACTCGGTTAAAGAGCGTTAACGTAATTAATTAATGACTAATCAAATCCTTTTCACATCCGTCTGTGTATCACAACGCGTGTGCCGTAACGTTATCCGGAGTAACGTCGTTAAGCCCGAAGTTTAGTCGACCGTTGCTACCGGCGCAAACTCGGAGGAAGAGACAACGACAACAACGACAACGGCGACGACGACGACGACGAGGATGCCGCTCGGCGACACTCGCCGTTCTTTGCCGACGAACGATCTCCCGACGACGCTCTCTTGTGTCTGGTAAACTATAATGGAATACACATCACCGGGCTCTCCGTCCGCTCGTTCTTCCCGAGCGGATTTTCCTGGCGAGTGCGTATCGATCGAGCACGCACTGTCGCCTCCTACTGCAAAACCGAGCCGACAATCCCCCGACCGCCGCCGGTGCGACAACGTGACGTCGTCGTCGTCGTCGTCGTCGTTGTCGCAGCCCGCATCCGCTTCTCTCTTTCTCTCTTCTCGAGCGGTCTCAGGCGTTTCTCTCCTTTTACAATTTTTTTTTCTCTTTCCTCTCGATCGACGGTCCCGTTCCCCTGGGTGCTACACTGCTCACGAAGGCTCAGCCACTAAAAACGTGTTATACATCAGCGTGAAATCTTAGAAACCATGGCTCGGCGCTCGGGTGAGCCCGCGCCGCATCACGCCCACGTCGCACGCCCATCCGCGCCAGAGATCCAACCGGGTTTTAATCCAACACACACTTGTCGCGGCGACGACGACGGCCACCGACGTCGTCGCGGCCGGCTTAGAGTATGCAGCAGGAGGCCGAGCAGCAACTGCTTCCGCCGCCTTTACTCTTTTGCCTCTGATCTGCAACAGAAGGTTACGATCGTTAGCAACCTTCTTTGCTTTATGTGTCTCTTTGTTTGTCATGTGTTTTTATCCGGCATATAATCCAGAGTAAATAAAAAACACAATATGTGTAAAAATAATAATAATAAAAACTCTAGTAAACACATTAAAAATATATAAAATACACTAACATAAGTTTGCAATATAATATAAATTATACTGTGAATTGCAAAGAGAGAAATCGAAGTTGATTGTGAAACCGATGACTCGACTGGTTATAAACAATTTTGCAGAAACTGAAAATTGCAAAAGACTAAAAGTTAAATGATCTCATTTATAATTAATCGCAACGTTGTATTTTTAAAGAATTCGTTCAATAAAAATCTGCAAAACGAATATCTGCGCGGATATGGGAATTGATTTTTATTGGATAAATAAGTCGTCGGATCATATACGATAACCTTTTTTTTTTCTTTTTTTACATTCGAGCAAAAGAACACGTGTGTTGTGTGTGTCTTATTCTTCGTAGTTATATTTATTCGCTGTAGTGGAAACGTTTAATAGGACTTGATTCTCTCTCGGACGTAAATGATGAGGAGGATTTAGGAAAACTTACGTTTCAGAATCTGAAGTCATAGAGTTCGGGATCGTCGGGCAGGATATGCATGTACTCACCGTTAGGTAGAATACCTAGAAAGATCAAACGGTTGTGGAGAGATTGTCGCCGGGATTTCATTATTAAGTGACGCGATAGAGCTCGGCGTCTAACAAATCGATATTTCGCATCTAGCAGAACCAATATCGCAGCTATTACGCGAGAGAAAACCTTGAAAAAAAAAAAAACGAGGTAAAATCTGCGAAGTTAATAATCTCAAAAAATTGAGCGAACCCAACATTGGTCGTTCTAGATCGCAAAATTACGTTAAAAATAAAAAAAATTATTACGTTACGAGTACAAATGAAACGCACTTGGCTGAATTGCTATTCTTGCTTCGAAAATTGGAAAAAAAAATCTGAGAAATTCATAAATATCCAAATAAAAATACACGCTTGAGTTCTCGCGCTCTTCGTGATTATTTTCAACGACCGTTTTCGTTCGGAAATAAATTGCGCAATTTCTGCAAACTTCGCAATTTTGCATCGGGCAACACGCGCGCGAGCTGTTCGCGCGCGTGCTGAAAAAGCTGAATTTCTCGAAAGGAAGAACCTCCTCTCTTTTCGCGAAGTTGCACAACGCGCTCCGTGCGCGACGATTATCTTCTCCGTCGATCAAAGCCGATTATCACTTGACCGCGCGTGTTTTATCCGTCGTACTTGGCGCCGTCTCATCGATTAATAATTAGCGGGTTGCGCGCAAAGTCGGTGTCGCCGATGAGGATGACAAGAACGGAAAATAAACCTCCTGAATTCTTATTAACTAAACGTCGTGTATACAAAACAGGGTCTCGTTATTGAATCAGAATCGCGATTAACAAAGTTCGCATTCGGGAGATGAGATAAAGAGAAAAAGCGGAAGTGTGGAGAAATGTAGTGCGGTGTGTACGCGCGAAGCGTATTGAAAACGCGCATTTTACACGAGATTTTATATGATTTGTACGCGGAACAATGACGACGTTTTTGTACGAGAAATTGGATGTTGACGATCGCCGATCTCGTTCCCGACGAACGATTGTCCGAATGAATATTCGAGCTCTCCCGCTGATAGCCGTTTCTGCTTGCACTGATTGCACAGCGGACCGAGTGTTGGATCGATAGCGATATGCGTGCAATGATTGCGGTGCAGTTATCAGTGCACTTGTGCGAAGACGCGAATGACGGTCGATAAACGCTCCGAATTTACTTCACAACAAAAAAACTCCGAATTTTCTTCTTGAAAATAAAAATTAAAAATTAAAAAAAACAAAACTTTTTCTCAACAAGAACTAAAAAAGCGCAAATATTTAAACAAAGATGTAACTTATCGCGTTTCATAATTAATATGTTATTTTTTTCTTGACATTTCCGACGCAAAATTGTGTCGGAAAAAAAAAACCAATTTCTTTCTCACAAGTGTGAATTTTTCTCGACGAAAACTGTTTGAAACTAAAGCGTTAAAAAACAGTAAATTACACGTTTAAAGTGATCGCGTTTCATTGGCGATGAAACAAAATTGTGTTCTTGATATTTCCGACGCGCAAAACAACAAAAACGTACGTGTCGGAAGAATTGGCCGCGTGAATATTCATGCGTTCGAATCGTCATCAAACAGACCGGCTAAATACGGCTAATCGATATAATCCCGTTATAATGAATATCGATGGCGCGCGACATTTTCAGTGTAACGAGGCGCGATTGAATCCCCGCGTCTAATACGCGGCTTGATATAACGAACTTTCGCTGTAACAAATTCAATTTGGAGATCCAACGGCAACTCGTTGTAACAAGATTTCGCCGTAATAATTTATACGCAGGCGCGTATAAATCGCGTGCCGATGGATAGATAGATAAAGAGATTCGGTCGAGAGCAAAAGAACACACACGGCGAACACACACACACACACAAGTGCGACGATTTTCAGATGAGGATATTAATAAAAGTGCGGCCGAGTGTGTGCAACGTGTTTTTATACGGGCTGCAGGGAATTAACCCTTAGCCGGGTAATCTATTTTCCCCGGGAAAAGACGCGTGCTGTATAAAAATATATGCACTTTTAATATCACGCGCGCGCGCACACATGTGTGTATGTTAATACTCAAGTATTTTTCACTTAATTAAAACCTACGATAATTACAAAACAAAAAAAGCAAGATAAAAGTAAAAACGTATGCAGAAGTAAATCAAAATTAATGTTTCAAACATTATTAAAACGTAATAATCTCTTGATGTTATAATTTTCCGGTTATTTTATCATTTATAGCTTGAATGACGATAAATTCCAGTAACTTCGTCCGAGAATTAAGTTTCACGATGAAGTGGCGGGTTGCGCGCGGATAAAGACTAACGGAAACAATGAGGAACGACCGGGTATTTCACGGTCCCATTTTATGGTCCACGATGGCAGTTTAATTATCGTTTCTGCGACGCGAAAGGGAGAGGGGTTCATTTCGCGAGAAAAAGAAAGTCTCGCGTGTCTGTTTTTCGCCAAGCTTCACCGTGGAAGCGAAAAAAAAAACGCGCGCGCGGGAAAAAGCACGCGATGTAATAAAAAGTTTCACGAACAACGACGACGACGTGGAAGAAGAGAGGGAGGAGGATGATGACGAGAAAGCGAAGGAAGCGAAGGGATGGCGCGGACGAAAAATTCTCATCACTCGCGAATTCACCTTGAGAATTAGGCTCCGGAAGATTCTCCCGCGGCACCAGATGCATCACCGTAGTTTTTCCGAAGGGAAGCCCAAGAGCACCGAGCGTGACATTGCTGTGCAGGAAACGACCCTGGTAGATTAGCCGCAGGATCTCCGCCTTGGCGACCGCCTCCTCTGCCCAGTCTGCAACACGAAGATAACATTTCGCGGGAGGCTGCTGAGTGCTCTCACGATCCAACTGTTCGCGGAAACTTTCTGAAAAAAAAAAAAAAAAAAAAAAAAAAAAAGGACAGAAACGCGGACTCGTAAAAAGCGGTGGTAGTGGAAAATACGACGTGAGGAAAACGGAAACTCCCTCACGTTGGGAGTACAATTCCGCGTTCTCCGTCCGTCTATCTGTAATTTTACAATATCCTGCTTTTTCATTCTCTTTTTCGGTATTGTTTACATTTGGACAAAGTATTATTTATTTATTTCGTATTTAAGATTCGAATTTTTTTGTAGTAAAGTAATTAAAAAAGACAAAAGCAAATTTTTTTACATACATCTAATGTCTCTCTCTAATAAGACGTTATTAGAACATTTTCCGTGGGTTTTAATTGTCTCATTTTCCGGTTTTTAACTTAACGATTTTTGCGTTACAAGAGAATGAGAATCTTAAACCTGGACACGTTCTGTGAGCAATTTCGAGCCAGTGTGACACGACGGCGCGTCTGTAATTAATGGAAATAATTGCAGGCAGCATCGTATACACACGCTGGGGAAGAACCCGCCGCTGCGGCAATTATATTAACGTTAATGGACGGATCGGGTGCGAGCCGAGTTTCGAAACGGCTATGACTAACTCACCTTCCGGCCAATTTTCAAACACATGGTGCGCTATATCGCCCGCGGAATCGCTCGGACTGAATAGGAACTCTTTTGTCTTGCCACTGACGAGGATGAGGCGTAGATTTATCTGAAAAGCAGAAAAAAAAAATATATCACTGCGGTTAGAGAAAAGCCAATTACGTAAATAGAAATCATTCTCGCAGCAGCGGTTGCAAGTTGCGTTTTCAAAATAAAACATTTTATTCTTCTGTTTGGAGCAATAATTGTATTTTCCTCGAAGCGAAATAAATATTTGTCGTTTGTAATACGTGTTTGTGTTGTATTCTCGTATCTCTTATATTCACATATTTATATTACTACGCGTGTACAATATAAAACTCTCTCGTGCTTCGCTATTTTCGTCTTCATACGAGATGATTTTCAAGTAAGTACAGATTTTTCTGAAAATGACAGAGTGTATACATAGACGAACATTCGTGTCAACAAACATGAGGTCTCCGACGCGAAGTTGGAGAAAAGTAAGCAACTCGTCGCCGTGCACGCGGGAGCGCGCGACGGGTTGCTTACTCCGCAGGCGCTTTTAACTTCTAAAAAGCGCTTCATCAGAAGAAACTGTAGAAAAGAAAAAAGATCCTAATCTAAAATTGATGATTATTTATATTGCCGAGAGAACAGGTGCTCGAGTATTCACTGTACTCGATTACGCAAGTGATACAATGTACGTAACAACGTACTAACAGCGCGGTGAAGTGCACTTCGCGCATTATTCCTCCTCTCTTCTCTTCTCGCCGAACCACTTCATGAATTTTTCGCGTCCACTACTAGTGAACGGCAAGAGCGAAGGGAGAGATTAAACCAGCATTCGCCGCCGACTCTCGAACGTGCGCGGCCGCCAGAGAGCCGGGGTGGCGAAATTGCCGGGGACATTTCGGACCCCTCTCACGGACGAATTCAATTATAACGTAGCGGGCGGAAAGTGCGAAGATCGGACGCAACATAAATAATTAGCGGCGACGCCGGAGGCTCGGAGAGGGATGTTCCCGACACGACCGCTCGTGAACCTTTGCGGTCCTCGTGGCCGCGACAATCCGCTGGTTAAAGCGTTAAATCATCGTTCCCCGCGCATTATCGTCCAGCCGCACGCGAGACTTCCCCTTGGCATTGTCGGAAATTTTGTCGGAGGCTGCGGCTTGCAGCTCGGCCCGCGAAGTGTATAACGTGCGAATAATACGTGCGAAACGTACGTGATAATGAAGGCGTAAATGAGGAAACTACGCGCTCCACAAATTTATTTTCATCGTCGTCGTCGTCGTCGTCGTCTGATTCGGTAATTTCTCCGCCGGGACACTTTCGGCGAACATACATACACACAGCGGAGGATAAAAAAAAGTGCAATTTTCTAGCAAAAAAAGTACATGAATTTTCTCGCGACACGCGCATTTTTCACGCGCCTCTTTGCGTCGCGAAAATGCCGCATGAAAATTTCACGGCGCTGCTTTCTCGTCGCGCGTCGCAAGAATTTCATCGAACGACGTCTTTTTGCGGCACAGTCTCGCGGATTTCCGCATTGATCCATCAACAACGCGTGCAAATTGTTGTAGATTATGCACGCGCGCGCGCGTGTAATTTGTTTAACAAACATGATGTTTTTTATATTTTTTTCTTTGTATGTGTGTTTTACTCGCGGATGTATCTCGTCGAAAATTATTTTCGCGCTCACGTGAAAACAGTCCGTAACTCGATATAAAAAAAACCTCCTCGCTTTTGGAATATCATTTTTGTTGAAAGTATCTTTATGTTGCGCCGTTGGCGCAAATAGCGCCATAAAATTCTGCGCGCTCGTGACAACATTTATGAGACTGGCACGTTTAGTTTCAGTTTTTTTTTCCTCCGTATTTTTACAAGTACGGAAAAAACTAAATACTGAAATAACTGAAATACCCAATAATACACGGAAGAGTGTCAAAAATAATTTAGTAGCGCAATTAATATAGTTGTGTATGTACTCCACAACATGCAACGTATCGAATTTACGTCTCTTTTCTCCCGATCTGTCGGTCCTCGTGACTGAATCCCCCAACTTCTGCGCTCTAACGCAGCGTTAATTATAAACATAAAACCGAGCACAATTCGCGGAAACACCGCCGTCGCACAGTCACGGCGCAACAATGCGCTTCATAAAACGCGCCTCCCCGCTCCCTCCCGTCGCGAACGATAATCGCGTTCCGTCACTTCCTAATACGTCGATAACGAGATATCGGTTTTCGCGGACAACGACGACGACTCGGAGTAGTTCCGGAAATTCCGCATTCGAGAGCGGAATTCGCCGCAAAGTTTATTCGCACGCGAAACCGCGATCCTATCGATCGACAAGTCACGACCGACAATTCGTTCATTAGCGTCCGAAAAGGAACGAGAGAGAGAGAGAGATCGAGAAGGGAGGATGAGAGGGAGCACTTTTGCTCTGTGGTTGAGGAACTTCGGAACGTGCGCACAGAAGTGGAGTGGTGCTCCCTTTCGGAATAACAGGCTCTCGAAAATCCGCGCGGCGAATCCGCGCGTCTGCGGAAGTCGCGTGAGGGCTTTTCGAGGACGGCCGAACCCTCCTCAAAAGGACTTATTCATGTGATCTCCCACCATAGTCGATTACGCGAGTCACGTGCCTCGAAAAATCCACGAACACTACGGAATCAATCCTTTCCGATCGCGTTTTGTGATTTATCGTGCTTTTCCCCTCCGACATTCCGCTTTGCTTTTTTTTTTTTATTTTATGCGCAATGACTCTCAAGTATCGGCCGATAATTCGCACGAAAAACCATCGAGATGGAAGATCGATCGACGAGAGAGAGTGAATTAATTTTCGCTGAAATAATTGACAGGATCGTTAAAAAAAAAAAAAAAATCTCGACGTTCAAACGAAAAAGGCAGAAGAAAATTTGTGCCACAAAAGAGCGATATTTAGGTTACACCGGTATTACGCCGTTACATATTCTTAATAGGTCGGTTCTAAAGTTTCTAGCTCATCCGTGCAGGTACCGTCATCTGAGTATCTAGCGGATCTAACGATGTCACCGCGCGCCGCCCATGTCGAATATTGTGTCTCTTTCGTCACGCACGTTGGCCCGATCGAACTTTCGCTGCTTTCACCGCGCGGGAAAAGCGCGACAAAAGGCTCTCGTTGAGAGAAAGAGAGATCGCGATTTTTTATCTGAACTGTATTTTTGGAATTTCTCCATTAAACAATTTCAAAAGTTGATTTCAATTGCCACTCGATCAAGTAAACCTATCGTTTTTTTTTTTTTTTTAAATAAATTATACAACATTAAGCGCGATCCGCTGCGTTTTCACGACGCAGACCCGAGGAGCTTTATTTAAATCTTGCGGAAAGGTTAATGCGGCGAGGTAAGAACACCGAGTCAAGTGCGCGGATACCGTAAAATGAGGGATGAAATCTCTCTCGGCGGAGAAGGCGAATGTCGGTGGCGAATAATTGCTTCGAGATCCCCCTCCGAGAGTTCGACACGCACAAGTTCGCGCGCGCGAGGGAAGAGTTTCGCGCTAACTTATAATCTCTAAAAGTGGGATCGTCTCTTAAATTAACCCGCGCAGGATATAACGGGGAGGAGACGGTTCTTCTTCGGTTTCAGAAGCCGAGAGTCGCGCGCGGACTCGGGGAAAGTATAATGAAACGTCTCCGCTGCCTTTCTAATGAAACGGATAAGTGGATTAAGGAGCCGGCGCCTAACAGAATCGCGAGCCGATTCTTTTTGCCCTCACCGCGACGAGATCACCTCTCGGCCTTGAAAATATCGCGTAATGGCCCACATTTAGGCCGCGCGCGGCCTCTTTACCGTAAGACGCCCACGGTGTGTAACGACAACGTCCCGAATTAAAATCCCGCGGCAACGTCTATTGTCTCGCAAAGTCCTCTCCTCTCCCCTCACAATATCTCATTTCAAACCTGTGATTTCGACAAAAAAAATAAAAGACCGTTCTTGCTCTTTCACGCGGCTTTTATCGCGGCTTGAAAGCCGAACGATTACGCGTTCCGTTCTTTTCTCCGGGGAAAAATCGACGGTAATTTACGCCGCCGCTCGTAAAAACGTGTTTCGCGATGATGTGTAACTCGCCCCGAGAAAATTGCACGACACGGTTCTCACACGTCGACGAAGGGATACGCAGCACGCCGATAATGTCTCAATGGATCGGGCGCATGCCCGTTACGCACGCACGCGCGTAACAAAAAAAAAAGATACGAGTGTTGCGAGGAAAAACAAGAAAAGGACACGCGCAAACCGAGCTCGTGTAACGAAAAAGAAGAAGAGAAGAGAATTAGGCTAATCGCGAAAAACGTGTGTTTCGCGCGTGATGAGTTCACCTTGATTTCGCGTTCGTTCTCTCGCGTCACGAGAAGCGCGCGCGCGAGGTCGCACCGAGACCGGATAACCAGGTCATTGGGGCATTCGGATACTCCGCGAGGACCGCGGAGTGCAACTATGCGCGCGTATATGCATGTAGATCGAAGTGACCCACATCTCTACGCGGCGAAGGACGGGCCGTATCGAAGGACTTTTTTTTTTTTTTTAAGTTTTGACGCAAACACGTAATAACTGAAGCGCGCGCGCCTGCTGATCTTCGCGCGATCCCGGGTGAGATACAAGAACGAGATGCGGGCAGAGAGCATCTCTCACCTCTCGCTCAAGGTCTCTCCTCTATGGCGGCGAGAAGTTAAGTTCCTTTTTTTTTTTTTTTTTTACGAGATGATTAAAAAAAATATACGACGGCGGAGAGAAGAGACGCGCGGAAGAAGAGGATGTGTCTAAGATATCTCGGAGCGTGTGATTAATTATTTACACGAGCAAATGTATTCAATACAAACGTCTCGATAGATTTTTTCTTTTTCCTCGTATGAATAGCAGAGATATTTTTATCTGTCGCACTTTAGACGTTGCGGAGAAAAATAACTACACCACTATCGAGAATAAAAAGAATTGAAAACGAATCCGCGAGCTACAATACAGTATGCAAATAATATAAATTGCCAATATGCGAGCTCTTCTCTTACGGCGATATCTAAAAATAAAAATGTTTTTACAAATAAATTAACACGTTACACCGTGACATTACAATTCGGAAACTCAATCTGATGTAATTCCCAATTTATTCCCAAGTATCCGGTCGACGTGTTTAACAGGTAAACAAGCGACCCTTTTTTTTTTCTCAAAATGTCAACGTGTTTGAGATTAGCAAATAGCGAGATTATAAAAGCGATTGTTTGCCAACTTGTTTGTTAAGTCAACTGCTAAGTGATTGTCAACTGGAAGGCCGCGTGAAACGTCTGAATAGAGAGGCAGGCGCGCAAGAAACGCGTTCGATCCGGAACGACGTTTTTCTCTGCCGAAGAAAGAGCAGAAAGAGAGATGAAGGAGAAGGCGCAGGAGGAGGAGGAGGAAGAGGAGGAGGAGAGGCAGCAGCAACGGAGGTTCCGTCTGGCTCCGACCTCGCATTTCTCATCGCGCGGAGGCGCCGCCACCGACCAAGTTGGCGACGAACCGACGCTCTCCTACCCACCCGCTTTTATATCTGTATTCACATGCAGGGTGTATCACCGCGGCGCGCTATCGCCATTCTCGGCGACGACGACGGAACGTTCCGTGAGAAAGACGGCGATTTTTCCTGTCGGAAAAATTCGACGAGAAGCGCATAATTGCGAAGTTCGTTACCCGCGGGTCATTAATTCGCTCGAGGGTTCTTTTTCACTTCGGACGGAAGTCCAAGTTTCGAGTACCCGCTTCTTCTCGCGCACTTCGGCGGCAACTATCGCAGGAGAGACGGAAAAAAAATATAACAAACGTATTTTTAAATATTGAGATAGTTGCAAAAATTTTTTTCTCTCCAAATTTTGTTCCCGCTCTTTTTTTTATTTTACGCGAGTCTCACGTCCGAGATATTTAACAAGTCGGCGGAATGGCGGCGACCAGACGACGCCCCCGTGTACGAGAGAGATCGTTTCATATATATTTCCCAAGATGGGTCAACGAGATACCGGAAATTATTCAGACGGAACACCGTAGGTCGCGCGGCGTTTATACCTGCGCGCACACAAACACACGAAGGAGACTCCGCCTTTTCGTCTTCGCGACTAAAGAAACGTCCGGACTTATATTTACTAGGATATATCTAAAACTCGTCTTCTTCTCTCTCGTTATTCTCGCGGCGAGATTTCTCAAAAGAGAGGACGGGAAACAGCGGCTTTCGTGGAAAAATCACCCGGTATCACGTTCCAGATCCCTCGTCATTTCCGGTCAGACGGAATTCTAGCGATATGTCAACCCCAGTGTCACCTTCGTCAAAAATAAAACCCTGCCCGATCGGGAATATGTCCAAGTCAATTTTTTACATATACTATTTCACAAATATATATATACAATACTTTATAATATTTTATAAATATATACGAATAAAAAATTGATAAATGTATAAATAATTTTACTTTCTGCAATATTTCAATTGCTAAGTAATTTGTATATTTACAGAGTTTTCGAAAAATTAATGTTTTAAATATTTTACCTAACAATATATACAGATATAATAAATTATTTTATTTTCTGAAATATTTTAGTTACTAAAGCACTACGTAATATGTATATTGCATCAGAATTTTCGGAAAACGCGACATTCTCGATGCGCGAGCACGTTCGCGGCTCTCACAATAGCCGCGGCATCCAGGTTGGTTTCGTATCGCGGTTCTCTCCGAGGGGGGAAGCCTTGGAAACGTGCACTAACCCCATGACACCGGGAGGTAACGCGCTATCATTCGACTGTCTTTCTCTCAATCTACCGGCGCGGCGGCTGCGTCGTGTTTCCTAGAGTAAACAGCGCAACGAGATGGCAATCTCGGCTCTGTCGGAGAGCCATTGTTTGGAGAGAACCGCGTTATCTCTCGCACACGGTTTATCTGTCGCAACGTGCGCGCTGTGTCTTTATATTTTTATCAATAACAGTAAACACACACAATATATATAAATTATACCAAGTGCTAAACGCATCGAGAATGCACATAAGACAAAACTGCGAATAAAATTAATAAATTGCAATATGTGTCTATAAACTGTCAAAGTCATCTCGATGTCAATTGTCGTCACTTTTGCGACGACGATGTCTGATTAATTCCGAAATAATTTTCTTTGTGAGAAAAATATTCGTTTCGCGCGCGTGGCGTGTCTTTATCGACGACTCAGCTGTTTTCAGACGCACGCGAGCGCAACATGCACAACGAGAGGTTACCGCGAGATTATTTATTAATATACTGTATATATCGAGCCGCTCTCCCGCGCGCAGGCACGTAACCACCACACAACGCACCATCGCTTCTGCCGAGTCATTTCCACGGTCTTCCACGGAATATCGCGAGCCGCGGCAATTACGTCAATTACAGGGTGACTTTGGGTTAATAAATACTAATGCCCCGCCATCCGGTGTGAAACAGAGAAGAACGACGCCGGAGAGACGAATCGCTCTTAATCGCCTGCGACGACCAATGACAGAATTAACGAACAAGTCATCGAAGAAACAGCTCGGGAACACACTTGATCCCCGCGTGTATAAAAAAGATCGCGGATAAGCAAATGTTTCTTTTGTAATACGGTCTCTCGTTGTTGCGCAACGCCTATCGGAGGAGACACGCACTTTTTCGTCGCATCCTCCGAACGGCGTCTTCAAAAAGTTTCCCTCTTCCACGCGGCTCACGTATTATTATGTATATTAACGCACATGTGTTATGTATATTAATGCGCATACTTGTTTGTTATATTATTCGCGTAACACTCTTCTCTGACAGATTTTTATCTCACTCTCTCTCTCTCTCTTTCGGAACTTTTTGAATGCGCACGAAAGAGACGGAGATTTTTTTCCCGTTGCGTTTAAGCCGTCATGAATTTCAAAGAGGCCAACGACGTTCGTGCGGGATCTGGTTTTATCACACGATGCACCTTGGGGAAACGAGGACGAAATCGACGCTTCGAGAGAGAGAAAAAGAAAAAAGAATCTCGAGCGGTGCTCGCAAAGTGCGGCTTATCGCGAACAAAAATTTATCGAAGGGAAAAAAACCGTAAAGCTCGTTGCGGGAGACCGGATTGATATTAACCTTGTGATCGGGACGTGCAAAAACACAAATATTGGTCGTTTTGCACTTCTTATCGAAACGATCATCAGAAGTATCGCGCGGGCTCACCCACGCTCGGAGCGGCGTTATCGGCGGTGCTCGCCGATACTGCCGTCCGTTCCTCACATCGAGGCTAATCGAATTAAGAACTCATTTCGCGCCCCGAACACACCGCGACATTTTACAAGCGCGATGTACAGAGAGCGTTAACGAGTATAATCTTCGCTAATTACGTTCCCGGACACGTTTTTCTCCTTCGACATCGCACAATTGAAGTTTTTTATGCGCGCGGGCGGGCGCGCGCGCGTGGCAAAGTCACGGAACACCGACTGAGAGCGAGCAGTTTCTCGCTAATTAATTAGTCTAATTAATAATTTGAAAAATCTTTTACACATTATCTTGTGAAAAAATGATTTTCAACAGACTTCGTGTGTCAAAAAAAAAAAAAGTAAAAAAAACTCGAGTCGAATGAGAGAAGATCCGCAGCAAATGAGTGAACAGATTATTTTAAGATGATTTCGATTTAATCAATGAGCAGTTGATTAAATCGCAATTAGTTTTGTTGAGACAACCTTCGTTTTTTTCTCTTCGCAGCGTTATTTCTTTCACAATCGACTAACGCGATGCGGTGCGCGTGCTTACACGCTAAACCGAATTCACGTACGTCTGGTCGATAAATGACGCATCACGCTCGCGCGAGAGAGCATCCCCCGTGTACGAGCGGTCTCGGCCAATAAAGCGCGCGCAATGACAAAAAAAAAAACGTCGTTGTCGGGATCAATCGAGGTTAACGAACGTAAATTCCTACGGTATTTCGCGACGGGGCTCGTGGCCGAGCCCGTTAAAAAGGTGGAGCCGGCACAAAGCCATCCGCGCGGGATATATTGTTGCGGAGGGAGAAAGGACCACCGAAACCGTAGAAACTCAACGCTGGCGAATCGCGTTAACGGGTCACATCGGCGTACACAGCCGGGAGAGATCCGCTTTTAAATGGATTGGCCGATATACAACCGTCAAGAGGGAAGGGGTTAAAATACACTGCGTTTTAAACGTTGTATCCCGCGCGATCGTCGCGCGATAAATCACGTGTCCCAAAGCCCCGAATACGCGTCAAAAGTCCATAAATGACAGAACGTTGATGAAACGAAGTTGAACACCGTCATCGCACGGAATGTAAAACGAAATTTTTCGAGGTTGAGTTATTCTTTTTTTTTGCAAATAATACAGCAATAACAATATAAAGATTCAAATTACGATGCAATTATACGGATTGTCCGGAAGTGATTCCTGCCTCGAGCACGCAATATAAATATAAGTCTCTCGCTTTGTTTCGGAAACAAAAGTTTTCGAGTGGCATCGGTCGAATTGAATTGTCGAGCGGCGTTGGAATATTAAGCGGCGTTTCCGATTCCGACAAAGGTCCGTTTTCTCCTATTGTGGTGCAAAAGTTAACCTCAATGTAGCCCCCCGTCTTACGACGAGTAGGTAAGTCCATTGTTCGAAACGTGATGAATTTCAGTCGAGTGCAGATACGAAACCGATGCGGGCGATATCGATTTCAAGCAAAGCTCGTCGAAACCGGACGAGAACAAAACTGGGTCACATCGAAGTGTTGAGAGAGAAAAAAAAAGAGGGGGTACGTATGCACTACAGAGGAAGAAATCGAAAAAACACACGCGTTAACATTTAACCGGCGCGCTCAATCAATTCGAAGTCAATTTCTCCTCAACGAAATCACCGACAGAGAAAGAGAAAGAGAAAAAAAAAAGAGAGAAACTTGTAGTTCTCCGCGAGTTTCAATCGTTTCGGCATCATCACAGAAGTTTATTCGAAATTTCGAATTTAAACTTTAAGAAAGATCAAGAAGTTTTATCCGAACTCAATTCGATCGTATTCGAACACATTTTCTCGTCGACTGGAAAAAAAAAACACCCCTCAAATCGATCGAGAGAATTGCGCGTGTTCCATTTTACGCGAATTTCGGTTTATTAATAGATCGAGCGATGTATAAACGATAATAGCCGGACGTTTTAAATGTCACCCTCGGCTTACGCCACCTTCTAGATAAACGAGTCGGAGAGAGGCGAGTATGCCGGCCGCAAAGTACCGTGGCGAGTTGCACTTGCAAATTTATCGATCGACGGCAACTAACGGGGCGTCGTCGTGGCATTTCGTTAGCGCGCTGCCGTTGAAACCCGCTGCTTCTCGCGGTGGTGGAGGAGGAAGAGGAGGAAGAGGAGGAGAAGAGGAGAAACCCGGCGGAGCACGCGACCTAGACCCGACCTTCCCCAAGGTGTGCGCGCGAGACGAGCGGGATGGCGAGAGGCGCTTGGGGTGCGCTCGGACGGAGGGAGAAAAGAGGAGGAGAAGGGAAGGGGATACGCGAGGGTGTTCGCGGGTGAGAAGCGCGAGCGTCGCCGAAATAATAAGTCGCCGAAGGACACGAAGAAGAAGAAGAAGAAGAAGAAGAAGGGATGTGTCAGATTCTCGGAATTGAGGAAGAAGATAAATGCGTTTCATAAGAGGGGCCTCTACACGGGGAAATCCGTTTCTCCCGTCGGATTTAATGGGTTTTAATGGGCGGTTCTAATGGGGTCGCGGATTTAATTCGAAGGTCTGTCCGTCCGGTCGCGCTTGAAATGGATTTCCATCCCGCGCGTAATTCCGCGCGTGTTAAATATATACGACGTACAATTTTCTATTTTTAATTTTTCTTCTCGCGATTACATAACGATTACACAGCAATGCAGGCGAATGTATATTGATGAAAAAAAAATCTGACGTAATCGCGATGTAATTTTCTCGTCGCGAACGAAAAAACTTCAGGGATGCCAATTTGACTCTTTTTGTGTGTTTCACCCTTCGCACGTTTATTGCGTCAAGAAACAAAGCGATTTGTCAACCCTGTTTCGAGGGTGAGTCTCGCGAAGAAGATGATCCCTCGGTAATCTCTCCGTCTCTCTTGTTCCTTCGAGCGGGAAGAATTTCCTCGCTGACGAATAGCGCCGAGAGCGCAAATAATTACGTCGGCCTTCGCGAGCAATTAGCGCGCGCGCACGCATCTCTCGATGAAGCGCGCAGCGGCGAAGCGCGTGAGAATACAACGCTCCGCATAAGGAAAAGACGGTGGAAATGACGCGGAGAGGCAGACACGCGGGAAATGCTGAGAATAAGGTGTGGAAATTCCGTTTCGGAATAAAATATTTTCTCTCTCGTCCGAGAGATCAAACGAATAATCGAGCTGTCTCTCGATACTCGATAACGTAACAAAGATGTAAGAACAAAGGAAAAATTATACACGTGTAGATGCTGCGACTCGATGAAAAAAAAAAAAAAAAAAAAAAAAAAAAAAAAAAAAAAAAAAAAAAAAAAAAAAACGGGGAGAGTACGCGATGCTGGAAAGACAGAGGAATGAAAAGCTACGTATTCCGCACTGCGGATGAATGTATCGGTGCGCGCGTGTGTGTTGCACAAAAATTATGCAACTCGGAGAAATGATGTAACAGAAATCGACGTGATCCTATCACACGATATATTATACATATATTTCACACACGCACACGTGTAGGATAAAAAAGTATATGAACATTCGAACATAAATCTCCGGTGAAGAAAGGGAAGTGTGCGCGCGAAATAATCCTTTAAATATTAAACAGCTCCGGAGCGCGCGCTATTTAAGAGAATATCAAAGCACATCGAAATACAGTCGTCGCGCGTTATCGTCAAAAGGGGATACGAGATAAAGGATCGAAAATAAGATAATTAAAGCAAAAAAAAAAAAAAAAAAAAAGAAGAAAAAAACACCGGTGATCGAGAGAGAGAGCCGGGAAACGAACGGCAACGAAAGACAATGGTGGAGACCTGCAGGTCACACCGAGAACGTCGAACAAAGAGCGAGAAAACGGACGAACGGCAGAGGGCGGAGCGGGGGAGGAACTTGTCTGTGGTTTAGTGAGGGACCCGATCGATCGCCGCCACGTTCGCTCATCCCTCGGGGAGGGTTCTCTCTCTCTCTCTCTCTCTTCTCTTTCTCTCGTTTCCTCTTTCCTCTCTTCCCTCGTGCCGGCGATCGCTCGGCTGCACCATCGTCTCCTCCCTCCTCCTCCCCTTTTCCCCTCGCGTCTCTCCCGCACACACCTTCGCACACATTCTTTCTCTCGATCCTCTCTTCGTTAAAGGCCGCACTCCACGCACGCCGCGAGAGAAAGAGAGATTGAGAGATGCGTCGCGATTGCGCATTGCGGCGCGCGCACAGTCCATCCATCCATATCGGTGGTCCGGTAGTGTGTGTATGGCACGGGAGATGCTTCTAATCGACTCAGCGGTTAATTAGCAATTCGATGCTTCACCTCCCTCCCTTTACACCGGGATTACAATACCTAAGCGCGTGTACGCATTCGACGGGAGCTCTATTAGCGAGCCCCAAATATACACACGCGAGGAGAGAGAGAGAGAGAGGCTTTACTTCGGGACACGAAACCGCTAAGCCGCCTTCGGAAATATTCCTTCTCGATAATATCGCGCGATCGTTCCACTTTGCGAACGCGCGCGTGTCGAGGATCGATCGAACGCGTCGGTCGGATTGTTCGGTACTGTCCGCGTTAATGAATTTACAATAGAAAATAGGAAATATTGTTTGTATACACGTTGAAAAACACCGCCACAAAGCGAATTGTTTCGATTCCTTTTACAAAACTCGCGCGAATCCGCTCGATTAAGAACAAAACCGCGAATAAATATCCAATTATTTCGCGAATGAAATAATACACACTTTTTTTTTGTTAGATTCTCTCGCGCAATTAATGTACAAACAGAGAGAAACAACAGCAGGTCGGTGTATAATATCAAAACACGCGAAACTTTTTCTGTCAACGAATTAATCGCTCGAGAGGGGATTTTAATCGAGAGTCTCTAAACAAAGGGATCGGCCGCCGATTGCGCGTCTCTCTCCGCTTTTGTTTACTCGGTCGCGAACCTTCGCCCTTTGCGAAACACCCTGTAGAAACGTGACTTCTCCACACGGGAGAAAACGATCGGCTGTGCGGATCGAGAAAAATATCCGGCGACCGGTCCCGGCGAGACGCCCGGCGCTCGCGTTTGTACATCGCGCGCGCGGTCACGTTACCGGTACGAGATATCCAGAGAGAAAATAACGGGAGAAGCGCGAGGGACCGTTAGCGCGGGGCCCAACACGGTGGAAGAACTAGATGTACACGAGTAATTTCGGACTCGACCGATCGCGATCGGCCTTTATTTCGCGAGAAGAAATAAATTTTCGCTCAATACGTGCACTGCGTGCACGTTACAGTCTATTTGTTACTAATGCGGTAGCACTGCCGCTATTCATCCGCGATGATACGAACAAGGAAAATACTCTTGTAAATTAGAAAAACAGCTTCGCGCGCGAATTACGCGCGTTTTGTTTTTTTTCGAGTCGGAAGTGCGAAGAGGTAGGAATTAACGAGTTTATTTTCGCCACGATTGTCACGTTGTGCGAATTTCATAATTTTTGATAACAGTCGAGTTCGCGACAAGAAGATAACGGGAGAACTCGACTCTCGCGTTACAACGCCGTTCACGTTGCGGCGATAAAATGTCACGAGCTTTGCGCGAAGTTTCTCTTTCTCTCTCTTCTTAAATTATTCTCCCCTTTTTCTCCGAGAATCTCGCGCTCCAGGAACCTCGGCGTCTCGAAATGAAATCCTCCCTCTTGCGCGCGGGGCGGGCGCAAAACGGAGCTCGCTTCGAGGATTCTCCGGATTGAACCTTCGTGCGTATCTCCGCTTTCTCTGTTTAGACCCTATCAGAAACGGATCCTTCTCGATCGGCGCGCGAGAACGGGAAATGAAGCTTAATCCGTCGAAGACGAGAGTCACGGGAATCACGGGTCGGATGCAGGTGTTTACCGGACACATCTCTCTCTCTCTCTCTCTCTTTCTCTATAAAATAGTCCTCTTGAGCTGGGATTAGAGCAGCCGGAAATGCGAAACGACCGGATCGATGCGACGCGGAATCACCTTTCCGCGGGTGCCGTAAATGAAACTTCCGGGAGCGCATTTATTGCGACCGCGTCTCGTTTACTCCCATCGCGACGTTAACGCGAGATCCATAATGTACACCGCCGATATATGCGTTCCGGTATTGTAATTCGCGATATTCAGAGTTTATCCGTACGCAGACTGTGGCAAGCAGACGTGCGTTCGCAATTTTCATCTTTGACGCGACAATCATCAGTTTTTTGTCAGTTGCTCTTAATCGATGACGAGTGAAAAAAACTCGATTATTATTTTAACAAGAATAACCCGAAAAATAATAATGAAAACAAATTAGCCAATAAGAGAGGCGATGCTGATTGATAGTTTCTTGCGAAAATGTATTATTCAAGAGGGTTTTTGTACAAAAAAAATTTTGTTGAACACGTGTCTTTGTTTTTTTTTTTTTTTTTAGAGAGAAACACGCGGCCCCAAAACTTTTGTCCGATACTGTACGAATTGTGTGCCCTTCGGGACTTTCTTTCTCCTCGGGGATCGTTTCATATGACTACATTCCAAACCCACCTTCCCCGAGTCGGGGGGAACAGCGACCAGCTACCTGGCCCCGGACCGAATTCCCCCTAAATCGTGCGCGGCAGAAAATACACGGAACAGAGTGTATAACGTGGAATAGAGTTAGGAGCGGCTCTCTCGAGCCAAATCGCGCGGGTCGCCTATATTTAACGTGGGAGAAAAACGGCCGCTTTGTGGAAGAGATCGGCAAAGAGAGCGAGAAAGATAGATAGATAGATCACATGCACGATACCCAATGCCGGCGGGCGTTATCGAGACCCGGTTCTCTCTCGGATTTTTATCGCGCGCGAAATCGTCCGCTTCGTCACGTCGCCCGCCGCCGCCGCCGCCTCGTGATTTTCCTTCCACGTTCGCGTCATCCGCCGTTGTCGTGTGCAGCATGCATCGCTGCCATGCATCTTGTCAATAAAATCGTGACACATCGCTTCTTTCTCCGAGACGTAAAGTTCGACACAGATACAATTTCCGGAAGCACTAGATTACATTTTGCAGAAAACTCGATAATCTTTTTAAATATTGTTTTTTTTTTTTTGTAGTTTTCCTCGATGTATTTTTTTGACCTCAATCTTTTTATATCAACCCGGTTTTCGACATGTACGCAAACGTTCAGAAAAAAGTGAATTTTTTCTAACAAAGATATCTCGTACGTCGAGTTTTCGTTCCAAGTATAATTTCTGATCAAAATATCATTTGGCTTGGTACGCGATAAAAATCCCAGAGGTAATTTCGGACTATTCTTCCGAGCTCAACGCAACAAAGGAGAGAACACTTCGCCGTGAAAGTTAATGAACGATCCAACAAAACCAACCAGAAATTCGAGTAACGCGGTTTTGAAACGTTTTTAAAATTCGAGAAACCGAAAGCACACGCCAGAAGGTTCTCAAGCGCATTAAAGTAACAGATGCGCGAAACGAAATTAAAGGAAAGAGAGACGGGGATAGAAACCGAGGGAAGGAATAAGCCGAGAGAAAGAGAGAAAGTAAAAGGCACTGAAAACGGATGAAAAAGAATGAAAGCCACCGCTGAGAGGAGGCTGCGGCGAATTATAAGAGCTAAGGAAAGCGAAGAAGAGGAGAGACGAGATAAAAGAAGATAATGCGAGCGAACGAGCAAGAGAGAGAGCTACGTGTCGGATGTGACTCACACGCTCGATGCCCGCCATTATATACAGGGTGAACCGTAAATTCGCGCTTCGAAAAATAGCACCGGATCGTTCGACCCGCTAACGTAATGGGACACTAAAAAACACGCGCGTGTGTAGTAACCCGAGAGAAAAATCCGTTTCCGAATCAACAAGCCGCGCGCGCGATGACACATCGCTCCTCTCTCTGACAAACGCGCGCGATGATGACGTAAATACACGCGCGCGCGGTCAAATCGCATGAAAATAGAATCGTGCCGCTGAACGCGCCAAAATAATGCACGCATCGCGCTTGATTAAATTTTACTCCCCGTTCCCAATTCGGCGAGAGCCGTATCAACAGCCGTTATATCTACCACAAATGCAATTGTCTTTATTTACGTATTTATACGTTAGCATCGATTGCTGTAAAATGTGTGTGCGTGTGTGTGTTTCTATTCACGAGCGATTCGAAGTCAATGCAGCATTCGAGACGTTCTCCCGACGCGTTCAATTAGCCCGACTCTGCGAATAAACTTAATCAATCTAATTAAATTATTAACCGATTGTGATCGGATTTAGCGTTTTCCGGTTTTTTTCCATTAGTTTTGCTTTTGAAGGGAAGTCGAGTCCTCTCGAGTTCGTCGCTTATATATATATCGGTGGTTTCCGATGGTCAGCTGTTGGTACTTCAATAAATCAAAACCTTGAGCTTTGAAGCACGTACGTAATTATCAGCGATTAGCTCGAAGCGCGTTTGATTTGTTCCGCCGATAAGAGAATATAGCTGCGAAATTATTTTCGTCTCGCACTTTACTCGTTGAAGGGTTTGGCGCGCGAACGTTATTCCCCATTATCGATCTTAAGGCGTATCATCGCGTGGTTGTGGAAGGCCGCGAAGAAAAACTAAAACGCTCTTCGCGCGCTCCTATACGAGGAGCGATCGATTGGCTGTGCGCGCGTCAGAAATGCACGACGACCATCAGGAAATCTGCACGTCATCGCGTTACGAAGCGACGCTTACGTCATCCAAACGCGGCGCCAAAACTGCGAAAGCTCCTTCAAATCTGTGGAGGACACTAAGGCTTAAGGGATGCCTGTCTTAAAATAGTGCCGAGGACAGAGAGAAATACGAAAAAGCATTGAAAAATTCCGATATTAAGATAATTTATTTAAAGAAACTCAACACATTAACTTCTAAACCTCTAGGTTATTTTATTCAGCATTCTTTGAAATTCTCTTCAAATATCGTTAAAAAATAAATTATGTAAAATGGTTTCAAATCAAGTAAACAACACGAATTAATGGAAAGATGCCAGAATTTTTGCAACTTGTTTCTCATGTTTGAAAATGAAGTGAAATGTGTCAGACTCACATCCAGGTTCACTCTTAAGGCGCGAAGACTATTCAGAATCAGCGTTAAAAAAAAATTTACTTGATACATACGAAATTGTTGAAGCAAGAAAAAAAAAAGAAACACACACTTGTTATACCTGTTCGTTCCTCATCTCTGTAGCCTTGGCCAGAGTACGAACCCGGATCTCTCCGCGTGTACAACGCGAATCGCTTTACTAATTCAGCCGCCGGGACGACTGATTGATACTAGTCCTAATACAACGTAAAACAACGGCTTTTGAAGACACAAGGGAAAAATAAGTTTTGCCGCAAAATGTCGGGGTGAAACACGCGCTACAAAGCTTGGTAGCTTGGCACAACGAATGCTGAAGTGAATTCCCGAAGACACACACGAATAAGCCCGCGAAAGAGCGAATTCATCGCATCGTAGGCTCTTTCAACCGGATGGGAAAAAAACATTCATTTCACATACGATGTGAAGTTAGTGTTTTTTCTAAAAGAAAAAATACTTTTCTGAATACTCTTCGACGCGCGAGATCAAATACTTCGAAGAATTATGATTAAACTGCGACAAAGTGAAAATTACAAATCTTTTTCTAAATTCTTCCGATACGTACGACGCGCTCGCGACGTCTTGAGAGAAGATCTTAAATTTCTCAGCGCGATTACCGAAACGTTATTGGGTGTCAGTCTGCGGGTTAATTCCGCGGAAGAGACGATCGGTGCGGGTTAACCTCGACCTACGACATTGTCAATGAGAAAAGCAACGACTGGTACTGATCGATGAAGAAAAGTATGCTATTTCAGGAAGGAGAAGGCTAAAGTGTAGACGACGACGACGACGAAACGCGCGGACGAATTCAGCGCAAGCTCGATACGCGATGACACTTAATATCGAGAAAAGAAGAGGAAGAAGAAGAAAAAGAGTCATTTCCGACAGTGACGAATTCTCTTCCGTTTCCACTTTACCTACTTTTACATTAAAGACGAGACGAGACAAGAAAACGCTTGGTACTGAAATAAAACTAGCGAAGAAAATCGAAGACGATGATGTATCGCTAGATAATCCATAAAAAAAACTACGCTATAAGTAACTGTCGCAAAATATACCGCAATATGCGTTCTAACAATTAAATATTACAACATCCATTAAATCCTGAAGGTAATAATAAACGCGAAATTATGTTCGAGGATTTTCAGATTTTTGCGAATCCGATTTTTCCAACGAGACACTTAATTCACTTATCCATTACAAAACAAAACAAAAAAAAACTAATGCACAAAACAATCGGAGTAAGAAATACATAATTTAAAAGCGCTCTGCATAATTTACACGTACGAGATTTTGTACTCTTGGAGCAAACTATAAATCGGTAATGATGATTCACTTGTCTGTACGTTAAGAAACCGTCGGAATGAATAATAAAGTACAAGCATTCTTAGAAAAATCTCGATACGGTAATTACCCTTTAAAATATTTCGCTTCAACTTTTGCGCCAGGGAACACGGGATGTATTTTTTTTTTCTTTTCTTTTCTTTTCAAAAAAAACGTTCTAATGCACGAAGAGGGAAAATTTTTACATGCTCGTTTGTTGCTCAAACTTTGCACATCGCGATAGCGCGCGCGTTTCTTTTCCCGCATCGGTTTGCCGAGCGCGATTAATACGTACGATCTCCATGTGTGCGAACACACACGGTCGATAATTATCGCGCGCTGATGCGAGCAGCGACGCGTTCGAGAATTACACGACGGGATTGTTTTCCTTCACGGCGTAATTTATGTGGCAAGCAAGAAACCACGGGGGGAAAAGTGAAAGAACTTCCTTGTTCCCCGCGCGCGCGGCGCGATAATTGATCGCGGATGTAAACTCGCGATTGTCGGGATGTGATCATCGATGTGTTTCTTGTTTAATTTAAACACAACAAAAGTCTCACTTTCACCCAGGCGCGTGTGTGTCTCGTCGTGATTTCCTGCGATCAGCCAATTATCGCATGAGAGCTTTTCAAGCGTGCGTCGTGGTTCTTTAACGCGTCGGATATATTAAATCGCTAATTTCTGACGTGCGTTCGAAAGCGATTTCTCTCGCGAACAAAGACTTAACGTATAATTACACGCGAAACTATGCGTCTCTCCCCTCCTTTTCTCGCACAAATAAATTTTATTGCACAATGTCTCTATTCTCGCGCGATTTTCCGGGAAAAAAAAATCTCTCGACAGTGATCTGATTTCCCGAGTGTTGCGAAATGAGAAAATTATTAATTAGTAAATTACTTCAATAGCGTTAATTTCACAAAAGAGATTGGATTATTGCGTAAGCCTCTTAGTGTTTCTTGCTTGCTACGATATTGCGAAGGAAACAAAAGCTATTCAAATTTTCAAAGCGGATTCGAAGAAAAAAACATTGAAAAAATAGACTAACACGACTAACCGATTTTTCGCAAACTATATTCAAAGTTGCAGAACAAGAACTTCGGTCCTAACTTTCCCAAGTCTTGATAAAATTATCTGAGAAAATTTCCTGATTTTTACAGATAGAAAGTAACTTCTAAAAATTTTAGGATGTTTTTCTCAAGTTTTTCCATATGATGACATTCTAAATGCAATTTTTCTTTGTAAATATCTTTCTATCTTTGCCTGTGTTTGCCTTTTATCAAAATATATAAATAATTTTCTCGTCGAGAATAATCTGTCCGAGAAAAACCGATCGAACGCGTTTTTCTCAAAATTCGCGCCGCGCTGCAAAGTTACGCTGCATCGGAGGGAGGCTTTTCCTTCGTGCTCTGTTGCACCTTTACAGTCATCGGCAATGCACAAAACGCGACTGTACGCGCCCGTTAACACGTCTCTCGTATGTGTGTACGCGACTCGTATTTTCAGCGATTCGCTTTCCACGTGACGGGGCAACGGCCGAAAGCGCGCGCGCGATCGATGAGCGAGCGAGATTCAGTGAAAATCTGTGCCACCCCGTAGAGGGATGGCCTGCCGTAGAGTTTAGCCGCCACTTTTTGGCACGGATTTCCGTGCCAAGCGACGTGTGAGGAGAGAGGGGACGAGACCAGAGAGATTGTCTAACGGACACAAAACGATTATCTTCACGCTCGGCTTGGCGTAGCGCGCGATCGATGCTCGCGATCGCGGGAAAATAATGCGACCAGATTGTGTCGGTTGGCCACACGTCGTGGCAAAATCCTCCCGACTTAGATCGTCCGATCATCCGAATCCGCGGCTTTTTGCAACCGGCATCTTTTTCTGGCATCGCGCTGCTGACAAACGCGTTGTCTCTCCCGCTCTGTGTGTTACTTTGTGGCAGACGCGAGCTGTCTAGCTAATGACAACACACACCGTGTCAAATCACTCGCGTTCGCGTGGATAATTTGGACAGAGTCTTCAGAATCAAAGAGTATCATATTACCGACAACATTATTCTCGAGAACATTCGCAAGTCGAGCGAATTACAAACGACACTTAACGACTAGTTTGTCAAAGACCAATTATCGTTTTGCAATTGTTTTTTTGTCTCCGTTAAATGTCTCGATAATCGTTCGATTGTACGTACAATACACGATGATAAAACGACAAAGCATGTAATTTGATGAAAACAGACATGTGTTGTGTCATCGTGTGATAACAACGTGTTTGCGCGCTGCTCAAAGAAGTTCTCGCGGAAAATATTTTGATCCCGGCTTCACGACGCGCTTGGAAATTACAATTTGCCCCGGAGTTCTCGACGCTGCGTGAACTTTTTCTTGGCGAGTTTCTTTCAATTTTTCCACCACATTAATACGGTCCGGAAAATTGAGGTCCATTCTGCTTTCTTCTGGGTTTTTGACTCGCTCTCCCTCTCTCCGGCGTCGAAGACGGACCGACGTTCTTTCAAAGCGAGCGTTCTCGTCGTTATAAACCGCGACTTGAAAGGACATCCGGTAACGGTCCGGGACAGAGCGCGCGTAAATCCGACAATGTCACCGACCGTTTCGCCAGCTGGCGATCGGGGAGAGTTGGCAAACTTTAAAAATGGATCTCGCGCGAGCGCGCGCGCTCCTCCTTTTTACTCCTCTTTTTTTTTGTCGGAATTACGCGCTATCGACGGATCGTGCGGGTCCCGCTACTAGTTTTCGGGTTCGCAGATGACGACAGATTTGCGACTTCCTGCCTGTCTCAAAAAAGAGAGAGGGCGAAGAGGAGCGGTCTCTCCAATTGATTTCCTTCTTTCGTTGTACGAGATCGCCGCTGTTCCTTTACGTCGACGATTCGGCCATAAATTCCATCCAACTTCTAACCATCCGCACGGAAAGCTTTCTTCGTTAATGCCTCCGCGAGCGGCTTTTTTCCTCTCCCTGTGTTCGTTTTCTCTCTCTCTCTATCTGACCTTTTTTATTGCTCTTTTTCCTACCTCCGATTACCCGCGACCTTTGCGTTTCCTTCGAAATTTCCACGACGCGCTTATTAGAGGCAGTTAATTCCGTCCGCACGCTATTTCATCGTAGTTTTCAATTTGCAGAAAGTGAATGAATCGTTCATCGGCTTCCGCCGACGCGCGCGCGAAGATAAAATTACAGCTGCTCGCGTTACAACGTCAATTTGCTATCTTTGTCGAAGATTCACGAGAAGAAAGTCACGGATGAACGAGCAATTTCATTTGTTTGGGTTCTTAACCTCGAGGAAGTAACAAACGACGCACGGTTATTTTAAGCAGACGTAATAATTCGATTTGTTCTTTTTTCTTTTTTGAGCGAAATATAACGACGCGACGACTTAAACCGTCAAATATGTCAGACATGCCAAATTCGAATTATCAAGCTCTCTGGCGCGCAACCGATATTCAATTATCTGTATTTTATCCCGTTCCGCGGACAGAGCAGTGACACATTTCACTGACGATCAAAATTCTCGACAAAGGTAGTCTGTGCATTATGCACGCCGTTTGTTCAACTGACAATTGAGCCATCGGTAAACACGTACGCGCATACACGCACACACGATTCACAAACATTCGCGACATACAAATCCTCGATTTTACGCTGCGAGCGGATATTTATGCGCGCTGTTGCAGAAGCGCGGAAAGATCCCGCGCACATATCCGGTGACGAGAAAGAGAGAGAATCAATTTATTTTTTTTGTTTTTTAATTCTTCTTTCATTTTAAAACCTGCGGACAAAGTCAAAACTACTACCGCTCGGTCAAACGCAATATAAATTTTCATTTGTATCAAAACAAATTTTTCGGTGCAATTAAATTATTGCGCTCTTTTTATCGCGGCTGTTCTAGAAAAACTAATGAACGCTTAGCAATTAAAAACGCCGTGAAATCGCTTTCGAATTACTTACGAGGCCAACACACACACACCTGCTATTTTTATTTGTCAGACGATACAACTTTCAACATTGAAAAAAAAACAAAAAAATAGACAAATGCGAGCAAATACAGCGGTGTGTCAAAGTTCGGGACGTATTTTCGGCTGAATCTTCTACTGTTCTGGCTTATGAACCGAGGGCACTCAATATTCATCAGAGCGGAATATCGCGTGGGTGCAAGAGATGCGCGCGCGAGCGAGCGCAAGAGCAAATACAAATATACCATATTCAACGTCCGATATATATTTTCGGGATGTATGCGTGTTTGCCGTGGATATACACACACACCGGACGATATATTTCGAAATGTATGTACGTACCACCTCCTCTTCTTCCTCTTCCTCCTCCTCGTGTGTGCCTCCGCGCGAACGGAAGTCGACCGCGTCGTATCCGCGTCGTTGCATCGATGAATGCGAAAACGCGCACCTCGCGACGAGAGAGTCTCGCGGTGTTAAGAGGTTTTTGAAAAACTCAAGCGGCTGCGACGGCAAACGCGTGCAAACGCGCACGTACGCTTTGCGCGCGGGATACAACCTCGACGACGGGTTCTGCACATCGAATTCCGCGTACACGCGTCACGTGTCGCATTAGAAGCGTTACAAGTTACCGGCTTTAGCTTGCTGCTTGTTTTCCCCTTCCCTCTTCTCCACCTCATTACCCCACTTGATCTGGTTTCGACCTCGTCTCTTCCTTTTGCGATTATCGCGAGAGAGAACTCTCGATAACCAGAGATTTGATCGACGAGCGGCGAAAGTCCGCTTGCACATGTATTTACGAATTCTATTTTTTCCACGCACACATCTGGTGGTTTTCGATAATGAGACTTTTGCATTACTCAAGAAGAAAGCGAGAGTCCCAGTTCAAGTTTGGTTGCGAAATAAAAATTGCGCTGTTTTCGAGCGATCATGCTCTCACGAGTTGTGATTCATGCGATTGATCGTCGGAGGCGCATTAACGTGTATCTCGAGAAATCGTGTTTTTTCTGGTGGTAATTTATTATGACGTACTTTGCGCGCTTGTTTCGGAAAATATTGCACGCGAGATGTTACGGAAAAAAAAAAAAAAACGCACGTTTCGCTCTCGCGCGAAAGAGTCTGGTTCTAAATCCACGGATCCTTGATTCTGGGACGAGGCTAAGTTGCAACGAGGGCGACTACTCCGCAACAACCGTCACGAATCTCAGTCGTCGCCTTTCACAAGTGCAACGGCGGTATTATTATCGATTTCGATCGGTGTGGATTTCCGACGAGAAACAATGGCGCGCACCGAGATAACAGCAATCTCGCCGTGCTAGACCGCGCGCGACAAAAATAAAATCACAAAAACATTTTATCGAAATCAATCAATTCGTTCTCTGGTCAATGTTTTATCGCTCACGCGGGAACAAAGGTAAAAGCAAAATGTTTGATAACACAATTTTCTTCACATTGCAGATGTCAAATAAAATTAATTTCTATTTTGGCACAATTATTTTTTTTACTAATAAATTATCTAGTTTTATTAAAAACTATTCGTTAATTTGTTTTATTTAATTGTTTCTTCAACAGTTTATTGCGGTTCTCTTCGGTTCGCGACAGAGTTCAACAAATTTATTTGCAATTGAGAGAATGCAAATTGAGAGAACGCCAGAGCTTACAGAAGTTTCTATCGCAATACACAAGACACATATACACGTTGGTTAAAGACTAGAAATAATCTTGTTTAGCGACTTACAACACCCACATCCCGCTCTTTTCCGGGTCTTTTTATCTTTCACCACATAATTGATCCCAGGGTCTCAAGTTACTTTGTTTTTGTTTCTACATCGTGTTATTCTACATTATGTGTGAGATCGCATAATAGAGTTGAAGACACAAACCGGCGCATTGTGTTAGGTTGGCTTTATCAATTAAGAAAACGACGACGACGACGACGACAACGTTGCGAGATACCAGCAGCGGCTCGTAACCAATTAGACTCATTCTTGCAACACACCGACGCGATATCGAAAGTCTTTGTCTGCTCTCCCTCCCTTCCTTCGCGGTAGGTAATTCCTTTCTCCGCGTCGCGCTCTTTTTCTCACGCGTCCGTTATAAACGTTACGTTTTCTCTCGGTTCCGCGCAGATAAAAGACAGAGCGCGCGCGCGCATCTCGCACGTAATCCGATTCTCGCGGATCGGTCTTATCGTTTCGCGTTCAATACGAGAGAATCAAACGCCAATTTGCGAACATGTTGCCCCCGATAAACGGCGAGTCGCTGACGCTCATTCATCACCGACGAGTAACCTCGCTCGCTTTGTCATTGCGCGCAAAAAGTTTGCAGCCTCCGACGAAGCTGCGACCACAAATGACCAAATAAAGAAAATAAGAAACTTTAATTCTTACAACCACGTCAGAGTCTCCGTTCCGATTGAACTTTCGCGTGTGAAATAACATAGCTAATTTATTCCGCAGTCTTTAGTAAGAGACGCGGCAATCGATCGGCTCTGGCGATAAATCGGGAGACGACGCAATCGCGCAAATTCAAACGTCACAAAATTGAGACACGATGTGTGTGTGTGTCGCGACAATAAAAGATTTATAAATAAAACGCATTCGCGTTATTTGTCTCGCTTGAAATAAAACTTGTGAATTGCCTCATTCTTTCCTCTCATCCCTGTGATCTCTCAGTTTCCCGATATTTACACCGTTCTCAAAATGGGAAAAAGCGAAATTTACTCTTTTCGCATTTTTCCCTTTATCTCGATTATCTTTCTTATCGAAGGCACTTTTACGGTCCGAGAGAGCTACTGTAATTGCTGCGACGATATACCGGGACGATATTCGCGAATTATTTGCGGACAGGTTGCCGCCTGAGGGTTCGGCACCTGCTCGTCGCGTGTAAAGTAGATCGGCAACGGAACGGGCCGATCGGATACGCGGCTATCGCAATCGCAACGGTTCCGCACAGAGAAACCTGATGCAATCACTCGTGTATGTAGGAATATCCCCTCGTCGATGTTTGTTTAACGCAGTTACCGTGAAATACGCGGAATCCTCTGTTAGTCCTCCCTGTGTATTCCGTCTCTCTCTATCTCGCAACTGCGTTTACAGCGCATTTACATACTTCTGTGCGAGCCGTCCATATCGTTTGCCTCACAAACACGCATATATACGCGCGTACCTTGAACGCACACGTGGATAAATTTTTACCGCGTGTTTATGCGATCTATCTATTGCGAGATGCGAAAATAGTTTTATAGTTATTTATCACAGTAACCGCGACGTAAAGTCCGAAAGATTTATGTCGACCGACGAGAACGTCCGCCGAAGTATCGGAAACGCTCTTGCGCTCGCGCGCATTACAATTTCACTCCCATTCATACGTAAGTCGCGAAAATTTCTTCGCGTCGCGCGAGAAACGGAAACCCGCACCTGCGGCCGCGCCGGAAATCGAGCGCACGTGCGCTCGATCGTCAATCCGCACGAACGAAATCCCGAGGAAATGCGGAGAAGCGCTGCCATGCATTTCATTAGCGAAAACGTCCGCGGAAAATATTCCGGCGACGTTGTTAGAAGACGATTTTTTAGCGAAACGTACGCGCTGTTTCTTAGTCGCGAATAAAACCACTTAAAATTTGATAATTAATTAATCTGTAGTTTCTCAGGATCTTTAATTGCTCCGAAACTATGTTCATCTCTTCTTCATCTGTTCTTTTTCTCGTTTTACGTTAAACTGCTGTAATTGCTTTTACACAGTAAAGTTTATTGTTGTATAAATTTATTATTATAAAGCGTTCGAGATTTACGTTTTACACAGTCTCGACCGCGCGTTTTCTAAGTTTCTTTCTCGGTTTCTCGCCAGAAAACGGCAAATATCTGTGGCAGGTGCTCGGGAAACAGAGTGTAAATCACGATTACGCGAATCGCGCGCACTCTAACTTGCGTTAAAAAAGAAAAACTACAGCAAGAACACGACGAGAGTGCAAGCTCTCAAGAAATCGACCGCGCGAGTCACCGCGCGAGTCACCGCGCGCGGAGAAAACGGCGGGATTTTGATAATATCTTCTCTCCTCCGATTTTTTCTCCGACTTTTCGCATGACCGCGTGCCGATCGGCAACAGCCTTGGCCGCGGACAAAAGACAACGATACACGCGCACCGTGTGTTCGCCTTGAATAATAAAAAAAAAAAAAAAAAAAAAAAAACGCCGACGACGCGTCTCCGGACGCAACGCCGCCGCTGCGGTTGCGGGCGTTTCTTCTCGGACAGTAGATCGTTTCTGTCTCGAGCTGATTCGGACGCACGATCGTTCGAAAAACATTCGAAGACGATTGAATTCGCAAACCTCGTTCATAAATTGCAAATTAACTTCTCGGCAAGTTCATTAGCGGCGACGCTAATTAAATCTTAATATCTCCCGACGATATTGAGACTCGATCGGGAGAAAATAACGTTCACTCCACTTTCTATACTTTCTTGCGATTTTTCTGTCCCCTTTCCAATTGTGTATTCAAACAAGATATTCAGCGAGAACACGTGCAATTTCCTGCCGCGAGAAACGTGCGAGAAAAAAAGCGAGGATGATGGGATCGCGTTGTGTGTTCGTAACGATCTCGAAATTTAAGCCACCCGAGTCGCCCGTTAATTTGCAATGTTAAGTGTCCTTCCGCGAGGGGAATAACAACTTGCCGCGAGAGCAATAAACGCACTTGGTACGTACTTGGGAAAACACACAGACCGCGGTAAGAAACGCCGCGTCTCAGCAGGAAAGAAGCAAAGAAAGGGCCGCGACTTGTTACAAGAAGCCGTTCTTTTTTGCCGTCTCACATATATATACACACATACACGCGCGCGCGTATATTTCCCTCGCGGAAATTGCACAATTTCCGTGAAAATTTAAAATCTCAGTCGCGCATCTTTTCTCGTTATCTACAAACGCAATTAATATATATACGTAACGCCGATATATATATATATATTCCAACGTAAACTCCAATATGTTAATTTGCGCGCGGAAAGTCGTGCAAAGAGTTAGACGATAACGGAGCAACGAAGAAATAAAAGAAGCCGCGTCTAAAAAGCGGAAAGTATATCGCGTGAACGGTTGCAATCAGAGTGAGAAATGATAAAAAAAAAAAAAAATCACACAATCTCTCCGAGACACACTCGATAGAAAGAGAGAAGTTCGCGTTTCGAAATTTATACTGCAAATATACGCGGATTTATTAGCGCGAAGTTGAAAGTCCATCGGAGAAATTCTTCTGTGCGGCAATTTAATTTTCATCCGCCTGTTTGTATCGATTCGCGCGAGAAGAAACGACACGCGAGAATAGCTGTTTCTCATACGAGGACCTCGTGTCTCGGTTTAATTAAACACTTTCGCAAAGACGCGACTCCTCCCTCCTTCCCGTGAACCCCCGACTTAAAGGTTAAATGCGCAACGAGGTTACGCTCTCGTTGCGCTCCTTTGTTGTCGCACGCGGCTCGTATAATCGCGCGCCGCGATACGCACGACGCGGAGAATCATCCAGCGGAAGTGTTCGCGAAACCGTTATCGCGAAACAAGACTCAAAGAAAAGGAAACGATCCCGCGAGCTCTTCGTTCCCGCGGCGACTAGTAAGTACTCGCGAGAGCCGCGGAAAATCCGTCAGCGGCTTCGAACAAAAGCGTTTTTTTTTTTTTTTTTTTTTTTAAACCGAGACGCTGAGAGCGTGACTAATAAATTCCGCTGCTATTGTCGAGACTCATCGACGCCTCGGAAAAACACGTGCGAGCGTTACGAGCAAACATTTACGCAGCGAGTACTTACTCTCGGTATTGCGCGAGGATTACCCCGGCTCTCTGAAATTCTGATGTACACGAAGCGCGCGATGTTTAACGACGACGACGATGATGACAACGGGATGCGTTGCCAAAGGGATTTAATATCCGTGAATTTTGTTGGTTTGCAAAAATTTGTATTTAATTTATTTTCCGTTCTTTTTTCGCGAGCAAAATATTTCGCAAAAAGATTATTATATTTCGGCAGATTTTGTTGTCGCGGATATATAAACGCGGCGTTGATTCTCGCCATATCCGACGGGATAAAAAAAAGCCTGTATATATTTTTATAATACATTGCAAAATACGGTTTTGATCGCGTGTTTACACATACGCTCGCGCGCACGTGCACGGTAAATTAAATATCGCGTACAAATGCGTACGTACGATACTCATTTTTTTTTTGTAAAATAATGTTTTTTTTCTCAAAAACTGTGAAAAACGCGCGGAAAATAACAAACGATAATGTTGACACACTCTCGCGTGAACGAGACGTAGTGCGGAAAAACGTTTGTATGTATATTCGACAATTTGCAGGTAGGTGCGCATATTAATTATTTTCCTTGTTTTCGATGAGGCATTTTTAATCGCGGACGATTAGGTTTTTTACGAAGCTTGAAGACGTCAACAACACGCGCGACGTTTTATTGCGAAGTCACTCAAGGTGGACTTCCGAGCCTTTATGAAAGATTCATCTCTCTGATACTTTAATTGCATCCACGATATCTAACGTGAGGGAAGAGCGGAGCCTTTAATTCCGTGAATATTGCATTAAGGAGTCGTCGACCGATGCACGCGACGGAGAGAGGAAGAGAGAGAGAGACAGAAACGACGTCGATGCGCGCGTGCAAGAAGCATTATTGTTATCCATCGCGAATCTAGCCTGTGATCAAACACAATAAGCCCTCCCTCTTTCGAGAGAGGAAATATTAATTTCTGAAAGTATATGATAATGGAGAGAAATCCGGCCTGGCTTTTCCTTTTGACGTCACGACGGCGCCGAGACGCCTTGGCAATTCTACCACGTCGGAAAAACCGACCGCGAGAACAAAGGCGGGCACAAAACTGATCGAACTCCGATCGCACGCCCGATATATCGGAAAAATGTCGAAGATCGTTCGAAGGAGAACGGTCGACTTTTATCCTTGAGATTCCTTGGCTAAACTACTTTTGCAAAAGAAAGACGATATATATTTTATTTTTCGTATTTCAACCGAATCTACATACAACCCAGTTCTATAAAAATTTTGCGTTTCGAGTGCAATAGCAAAATATTCGAAATGTGCTTCCACACACACGTGCTTTATTTATACCGAGTAATTTTATGTAAACTCGTCGAGTTCCATTAACGTTCGCAGAAATTCGCGGAGCGTAATCCCGATTGAGATAATGCGTTCGATAAAAATGGCGCTCTCTGCACGATAAGTCGAGAGAGAGAGAGAGAAAATGCGAGCGCAATGAGATGAATTCAAATTAAATCCTACAAGAGATTATTAAGATTATGTAGTTTCCGCGTCGATCAATTTTGCTTTATCTCGCGGAGGCTCGAAGACCGACTTGCTAATTGCGACGAGACATCGGTCGTTTTTTTTGTCGCCCTTTTTTTGCACACAAATACCGCGAACTCGTTTAATACGTCATTTTTTTTTTGCCTCGTATCGAGTGCGCGATTATTATTTACGTGCTCATTTAAATTTTCCAGGAACGACGCTCGTTTTTGCGGAACTAATAACCCGCTGCGGATTAAATTCAATTTTTTTTTGTTTGTTTTTTTTTTTAACAAGAACTCCGACATCTACTGAATTTCGCGGTCACCTAAAAAGAATTCTCATTCAATCTCGTCGTTCGAACAATTCCGTTTTTCCACATTCCAGCGGAGACTCGCGTACATAATCTCTCATTACGCGATAACAACGGATACAAAGTCGCATGACGGAAAAACAAGAGTCTCTCTGTCTTCCTCCTTCTTTCTCAGGGAATCGTACTTAATCATTGGCGTTAAGTGGACACGACAATACGTATTACCGCTGGAACAACGGGCGTAACACGGGAGAAGGAAGGGAAGAAACGAGAGCTGGAAGGGGGGATGTAATGACAGCTGCGGCATGGAGGAGTGCGTAGGACGTGTTTCGCGTTACGAAACGCACACAGGTCTGAAGAGAGAAAGAGAGCGAGAAAACGCCAAGGTCCGGCCGCATTTAGCGTCGTCGTTATACGAAGCGCTAAATGATCGCGAGAGATTCCGAGGTTTTTTGTTTTTTTTACTCTCATCCGTCGTCGTCGTCGTCGTCGTTAATGAGGATCAATGTCGCGAGAAGAGGAGCGTGAAGGACGCGCAAAGCTCTCGCACGCGCGTTAAAAACGTCGGGCAAACATACGTGCAAAAAAAAAAACAAAAGAAAAAAATGACAGGGAAGTTACACACACGGGGAAAAAACGTACGTTAATTCGCGCACGACAATAGCAGCGACGGACGCGCGGAACTTATCGGTGGTCGAAACGGCCTACGCGCAACACCGCCGATAAAAACAAACAACGGGAGACGTTCGTCCGATACCCGTGTCTCGAAAATCAGTTACGGGTTTTCTCTCTTTTTCTTTCTTTCTCTCTCTTCATTTTTTTCATTCCACACTTTTCGCGTTTTCTTTTCTCATTATCGTCCCCGCGGGGGATAGGAGAGGGCGGGGGCGACTCTGCGATGTCAAGGTGACGCGCTGGGAGGCGCGAATGCGATGCAAATGCGCGTGGGAGTAAGTGCAATTGGTATTTTGGAATCGGGAATAATCGATATTTCGGTTTACAAACAAGGGTGGTTAGTTGCGGCCCTCTCCTCTCTCTCTCTCTTGTTTTCTCGTCCCATTTTTCCATCGCAAACACAACTTTTATGTGTCTCAAGAAACTGGAACTACACACATATGTACATATAAATCTTTCGCACGAGAAACGCGATCGTATCGGGTGGCGGCTCCTCGCAGAATTTTTTATGCGAGGGGGAAGGTTGACAGATTCGCGGGATGTCACGTTCGACACATATCCCGCAGTTTCCCGACGATGTCACGGCGCAAAAGGCTACGGGTCGGTAGGACGCGCGAAGGGAGGAGAAGAGAGAGCAGGAGGAAATGCAGAAGTAGAAGGCGGGTAGGGGGAGGAGGTTGCAGGGGAGGCGTAGGAGAAGGAGGCGAGGAAAGAAGGCGAGAGATACTCTTCCTCCCGTTCTCGCGGAGCAGGAACGATACATGAGGGAAAAAAGGGGAGAGAGAGAAAGAGAGAGAGAGAGAGAAAAAGAGAGTAAGAGAGAGCGCGACCGAGAGGGTGCGGTAGACACGTCAAACGAGGTACCGATGACAAGAGATGCGTATGCGGGGAGAGAGAGAGAGAGAAAGACCGATGACATAACGCAATACACAAAAAAACGAGAGTTGAAAAAAAGTGAAATTACCTTGTCCGAGGGTATGGTGCGCACCGTAGTCATCGTAACTGAAGGCCAGCAGGCGGCCCTTTGCGGATAATCCAGGGTAATCGGCGGTGTCCGTGGTCCCGACGGCGACGTCGGGCGTCTCGCGACGTCCACCGACGACGACGAGGACGACGGCGATGGCACAGTCGTCTGGGACGACAGAGTCGACGACAAAACTGGAGCCAGAAGGGCGGGAGAGAGAGAGAGTGTGTGTGAAGACGATGTAGTCGCGAAATATCCCCGCGGATGCACTTTTCCCTGTTGAGATGAGACACCGAGGGGACGACCGAGCGGACGAAAACACACTCTATTTTTTTTCTTCTTTTATTTTTACTTTTTTCTCGCTCTTTTCACGCAGAAGGGGTCCACCTCTCGCGCGCGCGCTATGCACTACAACACCATTTCGATGGGGGGCCGCGTTCTCGTTGTTGGTCGTGTGTGGCCCTCGGCACCGCGACCGACACCCCGGCTCGTCGAATCGAGCGCTTCGCCGCCGATGGCCGCCGTTACTTGTACGCGTCCGGGCCGGGCCGTCGTACGGACAGCAGCATGTTGAGAGACGCCGTTGTCGTACCGCCGCAAACCGCGCCAGGCACCAGAATGAAAAACCGAACCGCAAGACGAACGGACGGGAACTCGCTCCTCTTATACCTGTGTGCCCTTTGGCCTGTGTGCCGACGCACCGCACCGCACCGCACGCACAGCAGCACGCACGCACGCACGCACCCGTGTCACCCGTCCCGTGACAGTGCCAAACACATAAAATGGCGAATCTCGGCTCTGGAGCAAAGCCCACGACCTTCGTGAGCGAGAGCGAGCGAGCGAGAGCGTCGCGGAGACTGCGCGGTCGGCTAGACGGTCGAACTCGATGACGTCTGACTGGCGACTGGCAACGAGCGGGAACAAACATGGCGGCTTGGCGAGCGCGCGCACGAACGCCGTACACGACGCTGCTGATTGGCCCGAGTCGGCCATCTTGTCTAGGGTGTTTTGTGAGTAAGGCGAAGCCCGGTGGAGCGCGCTAGCGGCGCAGGTACGTCGTTCTGGTGTTGTTTCGCATCTCATGAACGGCGTAGGAAATGACGCAGCATTTTTCGCTTGTTCCGTGGCAAATACGCACGTAATTTTTGAACTGTTTTGGATTGTTGGGGAACTTTCCGAGGCGGTAAATAGCTTTCGTGTTCGGAATAGCGTACGTATCACGTTTCTTGGCCGCGGTATAAATCGATCAACCCTGTGCAGTCTCCGTGAAACGTCGCCGCCCGAGAATTGACGTCGATAGCGATTGTGCGTTCGAAGGTATTTTTCGCGAATTATCGTGTTATTCGATGCGATATCCTCGGGTTTGTGTGTTTGTTCGTCCCGAAATCGTCCCGTCGCGCGTTGTCCAATCGCTTCGCTGTCCTCTCCCGCGTCATTGGCGCGAAACCGCGATTACGGTGAAACGTTGGCCGCACTGCGAAACAGATCAACTTCGATGGTGATGTCTCGAATGAGACTGCGTAGTCACGGTGTTTGCGCAATTTGTTGCGTGTCTCGTTGAAGTGACCCGGCGTCAAAACGTGTAAATACTGCAGGCGTGCGATAATATTCAAAGAAAACTGCTTCGTTAGCTGCGGAGATTCACTCGGCTGTAATCACCGGTAAGTTCGCCTGATTTTTGTCAGAATTTGTCATTGTTTCCGAAGGGAGATCGCGTGGCCTTCAAATCGAATATGGTCGATACGCGTAAATATATACAACGGTATAATATATGCGGTTTTACGTTCGAGTTGTTTTTGTTTCGCTCACGCGGATCTTGGCTCGAGAAAGTTCGCGATTTGTCAGTCACTTCGATCAGATTGATTGGAACAATTCGTTTGGAACACCGAAATCTGTTTCGCAGGCAACATGGAGGTGCCTGTGTTTACGGAGGATGTCGCGCAACAGCTGAAATCATTCGCCCGACTATGCATGGACAATCCGTCTCTTCTCCACGATCCGGCGCTTTACTTCGTCAAGGAGTTGATCGAATACTTCGGCGGCAAGATACCTGACAAACTTAGCACAGATTCGTCGCAGGCGAAAAGCGAGTCCGAAGAGAGTCCGAAAGAAGAAGAAGAAGAAGAGCCGAAACCTGAACCGGAACCGGAGAGCGAAGAGAGCGACTTGGAATTGGATATGACTGGCGTAATCGGTTTGTATTTTTTAACAATTTTTTTTTGAGGTTATGAAATGTTTACGTTGTTTTGTACGATAAATACATAACGACACGATATTTCTTAACTTTGTTCAGAGCCGGATCAGGATCCTCCTCAAAAAATGGGAAATCCGACCTTGCAACCCACTGAGGAGGAGATCGAAGAGTCGCAGGCTAAAAGATCCGAGGCGCTCTCCGCGTTCATGGAGAAGAATTACGAGAAAGCCATACAACTCTACACCGAAGCCATAGTTTTGAATCCACAATCCCCGATCTTGTACGCCAAACGCGGTCAGGTCTACCTCCTGTTGAATAAGCCGAACGCTTGCATTCGCGACTGCGACCGTGCTGTGGAACTGAATCCGGACAGTGCGGCGGCTCACAAATTCAGAGGACGAGCTTACCACCTGCTCGGACAGTTCGAGGAAGCGGCGAACGACCTGAGACTAGCCTGCAAGTTCGATTTCGACGAGCAGGCGGACGAGTGGCTGCGCGAGACTACACCCAATGTGAGTGCAGTTTCATTTATCTTCACGAAGAGATGCGTCGCGACTTGCATGTGCGATGCATCTTTCTCTGCTTGCTTCATAGAACGCTGTGTCATTGACAGTTTTAAGATGCATATATGTTGTGACAAAAAAATAAAAGTCGGATATCTCGGAGATTTAAGACTCGCACAGAGGCTTTCTTAAATTCTAAAAGCGGAGAAACATTGCTTCTCTTGTCATAATAGAATGCACAGCGGGTTTAATACATGCACTGCTCGGGGCAAAAGACAAATGTTAATTTTTTCTGCTGTGAATCACTCTCTAAAAAGTAATTTTCCAACATTCTCGCATGTTCGCATAATCTTCTGTTTCTATAAAACGGAGATGTTTGGTTCGAGTAATTATCGACTTGCAAGTGTGTGAACGACGATTATATTTAGATACGAAATAACGTAATCGCATGTACATATATGCATGTACGCAAACAGCAATCATATATAACACACGTTCTTATTTGATACGTACACACACATTTGCCTAATTATTATATAAAGTAAATTTCCCGTAATAATTACGTTTTCCTATCTACCTTATCCCTAAGTACACAAGAGAGAGTGCATATCTTAAACCTTATATTCTAACTAAAATAGATTTTTATTTTTCGATAACACGTGTGTGTTTGTATAACAATATTGAAGTAGCTCGACGTAATCTTAGCAATAAGTAGGATAACAAATAGCGGCAACAACGTCGGTAACAATAATAATAATAGTATTGTCAACAATACACATTTAATTGCTGGATGAATCGCGTGTTTGTCACGATTATTTTATCTCGCTGATAAATTAATCTCGCATTGTGTGTTGTCGTGCGTTTGAAATTCGTGATATATGGAGCGCAACGTATTTTCAACGTTGTGTTTGCGCCAACAAGATCAGATCGCGAAATATATTCAGGCGGAAAACACGATAAGAGACGTAGATTTAGAGATAAAAAAAATCTCAAAGATCAGAAGTTGAAATTTATTGTTCGTTTTTGAGAATTTATTCGAGTACGATTTCGAATATCTGTAAAAACTTTGATTGTTTATGGATTTTTGGGAATAGAAAAAAAATTAAAGAGTCTGACTTTGAAGAATTAAAAATTTAAGATTCGAAGAGGTAAGATGCGTAGATTCACTTTGTGTAATAAGAGCCATTTGAAAGATTTAACAGCGTGTGCGTGTTCTAAAGACATACGTGTATTCCGCAACGGAGATTCGAATCTCCAATAGTCTTGAATAAATAAATACTACGATCGGTCTTCGCGCGTTAACAACAGAGCAACACGCGAGAGATCAATATAATCGTTAATCGTTTAATTGCACATTTTAATAAGAACACAAATCAGTTTATACAAGGTATATTCCACAAAAGCCCCAAGAAGAGATCATCTCGTCTCTTTGTTTTTTTTTTTCTTTTTTTTTTTACACAATGGAAATATTTCGGTATGGATTAGCTTTTTTGACGTGTTCCTCGGAGGAACCCGAACGGCCAGCAATCGGCCGCGATTGTGTTATTGAACGTTACGCTCGATTCTAGAGAGTTTGTCTTGTTTCAAGATAATCAGCAAACACCGATTCGTCGCGAGACACACGCGAATTTCGAAACTCGAGAACGGCGATTCGATTTATTTCTCTTCTCGCGCAAAAAATTAATCGAGTTCGCAAGAACTGGTTTGATCACGCGATTGTTTTTGTTAAATTCGAATCTATTTTACATTTTAATTAAATTTCTTGAGATTTATAAATTATAATTAATCGTTCATTAAGTTCGAAGAATTTGTGATGTTTTTTCCGTAAAAAAAAATGGAATAAATTGGATTATATTTTTTTATCTCTCGGAAAGAGACTTCAAAATTATTAGAAGTAAATTCGGACGAACGTTTTTATGTTTCGCGCGAGAAAGATAAGATCCACCGCCGTCGCACTCGAAGCCTCGAATCTTCGCCGAAAGAGAGAGATAGAGAGAAAGAGAGAGAGAGAGAGAGAGAGAGGAACCGATATTTGAACACATACATTCGAAGGGAACTCTCACACTGTGTCCGTTTATGGATCGGAATGGTAGCACTCGTATTGTTTCACCGCAGACACAAGCGCGACACTCGCTCATCCTTTGCGCGACCGAGGAGGATTATTATCCGCTCGAACTCGTGATACCACACACTCCGCGTCGTGTCCTCCGCTCTTGTGTCGGAGACAGAGACGAGATTATTCGGATCCGCTCGCGATTCTCGTTTCACACTCGGATGCACACACTCCCCGCTTTCGCTTCGTGAGGCTTTCTTCAGCCTCTTTCGCGAATCGACCTCTCGTCCGTCTTGTTGCATCTGTCGAATTGCGACGCGAGAGGTAGCGCGATCCTAGCTGAGCCCTGAGTTTCGGGAAGAAAGTCCCTCGGTACCATCTCAAGGATCGGACCGGTTGTTTTTTATTTTTTTTTTTTATTTTTTTATTTTATTTTTGTCTACCTTTCTTCGATCGTTCCCGACCTTCGCGCTACCGAGGTTTCTTTCTCTCGGTCTAGCGAAGGTCGAGCGACAACGCGCCGACCTCTTCAGTCAAGTCCGTGCTCCTCACATGGTATCAAGAGCTCCGTTCCAGAACGCGGACGGACTCACGCGCACCCCTCAACTCGGCGGGCTGTTGCCCTCGTTCTCGTGCAGCACCGCCTCCACGGCCTTCTTGTACTTGCCCACGAGCTCGGGCAGATCGTACGCGATCGCCACGTCGAGCCTGTTGATCGGACAGCCGCGGAAATACGTGCACGTGGAACTTAGCAGCGGGAAGTCGTAGAGCGCATTCAGCCGGAAGAAGTCGCGGTAAACGTCCGGGTCGGGCAGGTCGTAGCGCGATATGTTGGTCAGGGTGCTCAGACCCTCGTAGATGTGGTAGTCCTGCGGGTTTTCGATGATCTTGTCGCTGATTTCCCGCTTGTTGCCGAAGAACGTCTTGTGATTGTAGTACGTCGTCAGGTAGCAGTCCACCATCTTCGCGTGGTTGCGCACTCGTACCTAGAGATCGAGAGAAAACCGAGTCAAAGTTTTATTGCATTTTAGTTTATATTTTTTTAATATTTGAAGGTTGTTTAGAGTTTGCTACTTGTTGAGTCGCGTTTTATAAAAGTAAATAATTTTTTTAATATTTGAAATTTCTAAAGAAGTTGCGTGTCAAGTTGAATTTTATCGTATTTTAATAAATTAATTTTTCTTTAATATTCAGGACAGTTTTTTGTTTGTTGCGGAATTTAAAGCAAACTTACGGCGAATCTTCTGGCGCTCGCTATCTTGTGCTCGACCCTCTTGTTGATCGCGGTTCGTAAATCGCGAAGAAATGCGCGTTCTTGAGCGTATAGCAATCTGGTGGGCGCGCCAGCTTCGTAGGGCAGTGACCACAACGACGTCGAGTACATTATCGGCGGTTCCGCGCTCGACATCAGCGGCGATATGTTCCAGATCAGGGCGCCCTGCACCCTCATGAGCTCCTCGGGCTTCACCTGATCGGCTTTGTTGAGAATCATACGCGTCTGTTTCGAAAGTTTAATTTAATATTCGTTATTTAATTTATCCTCGCGCCGATACTCTTCGTCATTTAATATATTCTCGTTAATAATTCCCATATATTTAATATATCTTACTTGATATTCTCTTCCTTTTAACTGGTCGAGAATCGCTTCGGTTTCGGGCCCGACGTCCAACTTGGCGGGATCGTAGACCAAAAATATGATGTCCGCTCGATCGATGAACCACTGACACGCGTCGTTAAACGGAAACAAACGTTGCACTTGCTTGCGTATCTCCAGAATTCCCGGAATTTCGACGATGTTCACCTGATAAAGAGAAAAAAATCCCAGAAAGAGAGACTCTCCCTCGCATTTAATTTTTGACTGATTTTTTCAGCGGTGTTCCACAACTAATATGTTTTACACGCGCAATTTGATAATCCGTAAATTGTAATTGTTTATCGCAATTTGTTTTTTTACCTTCTCCAGCAATTTGTTGTTAAGTCGCATGCCCCTGAGACGATCGAGCAGACCCTGACCGAACTTCTGTAGCCCCGAGAAGGTCCAGTCGGCGGCCAGCTGAGTGCCGTCGAGTACCTCCTCCTCCTCGCCGTGCATTATTATGTTGAAGTACGCCGGTGACGGCTCGGCTCCTGTGTCAGTTTTTCCAGTTGGCGATTTGCAACGCTCCTCTAAGCACTCTCTCAAACCACCTAAACACTATCTGTATATTCATGCTTTTTCTAGCATGCTTTCTACGTAGCTTAGAGCCTGCCGGCTATTTTGTGAGCGCAAAGCCAAAAAAAAACGAAAAACGTATTAAACGTAATCGCGCAATTCAATTTTACGCACCCGTCCTAAGGGCCATCGGTGTGTATTCGATGTCGAGTAGGTAATTGATGATCGATGACTTTCCGCCACTCCAGGGACCCAGAAAGAGCACCAGAGGCTTAGAGAATATCTCGGGATCTAACGAGAATAATTGTCAATCGAGTATTTAAAAAGAAATTTGTTTTTTATCTTAGTTTTTAATATTTATTTTTTACATAAGGCTCGGATTTTCTCTTTCGAGTTTTTGATTATTAATTTCGATCTTAATTATTTTAAATTATTTCAATAATAATTAAATTATTATTGAAGATAAATTATTAATTTAATTATTATCATCATTTTCGTGAATTAAATTAATAATTAAATTAACAAAATTAATAATCAATTTTTGAATTACTAAACGTTCTCGCAAGATCGCTCACCTCCGAAGTGTCTGTTGCTCAAATCCCTATACTTGTACATCGTCTCTAGCGGTTTTATGGCGTTATCGTAGAGTCTCTTCAGATCTCTAAGTATGATATCGGCCTCTCTTTGTATGGCTCGCTCCTTCTCCTCGTTCTCCTCGTCCAGTTTCAGTAGTTGATTAATGTGATCCCTGGGTCGAAGGTTCTCCGGTATCTCAATTTCCTGAATCAGATCCTCCTCCGGCGTAGGTTCATGTTCCTCCTCGCTTGCGGCTGATGTAACGCAATTATATCACGAGTAATTAGTCATTATTGCGCATAACTGTATTATGTTATAAACACGGCGAAATTGGATTTCGCTTTACCTTCCTCCGTGGATTCGCCGCCCGCTTCAACCCCTTCTTCGCCTTCCGCTTCTCGTTTTCCGCGCGATTTTGCCTCCTCTTCTTCTTCGGATTTCGTTCCTTCCTCCTCTGCAGATTTGGTTTCTTCTTCAGATTTGGCTTCTTGTTCCTCCGCAGACTTCGCTTCTTCTTCCGTCGCAGCCTCTTCCGCGGATTTACCTTCCTCTTCCGCCGTTGCCACTTCCGCGGATTTCGTTTCCTCTTCCGCGGATTTTGTTTCCTCTTCCGCCGTAGCCTCTTCCGCGGATTTTGCTTCCTCTTCCGCCGTACCCTCTTCCGCAGATTTCGTTTCCTCTTCCGCCGTACCCTCTTCCGCGGATTTCGTTTCTTCTGCCGTAGTTTCTTCCGCAGATTTCGTTTCCTCTTCCGCCGTAGTCTCTTCCGCGGATTTACCTTCCTCTTCTTCGCCAGATTTCGTTTCCTCTTCTACGCCTTCCGAACCCGCGTCTTCCGCGCTTTCTTTTTCCTTCTCTTCATCCCCAGCCTCGGTGCTCTGCGCTTCTTCCTCGGTTTTTCCTTCATCACTCACCGCTTGATCTTCGGTCGACTCGGTGCCTTCCTCGGCTTTATTATCGCTCCCTTCTTCCGCTGCTTCTTCAACGCTAGCTTCCGCGGACGCTTGCTGAGCTTCCGCCTCTTCCTTGGACTCGACTCCCGCGTCTTCGGTGATTTCTTTGGATTCCTCTTGCTCCTCTCCGCTCTCGGTTTTCGATTCCTCCCCCTTGTCTTCCTCGGATTTCGTTTCGTCTACTGTCGCCTCCTCGGATTTCTCGTCTTCCACCTGCGCTTCCTCGTCGGATTTTTCCTCGCTAGGCTTCTCGCCCTCCTCTTCGGATTTCGCTCCCTCTTCTTCGCTTTCGGTCACCTTCTCGGTGGAGTCGGCCTGTTCTCCTTCTTCGCTTTCGGTCGCTTCGGCGGATGCATCTTTTGCCTCCTCTGTTTCTTCTGCGAGAACGATAGTGTGCAACATACTTTTCCTCGATATATTTTTTAAAATATAAAATTCCAAGCATTTCTTATCAAAGCATTTATGAGGTTTTACCTTCCTGAGCAGTTTCAGCGGTCGCAGCTTCCTCGCTTTGTTCGGTTCCCTCTTGTTCGGATTCTCCTTCCGCCTTTTCTTCGCTGGCGTCGGTTTGCTCCTCGGTCGCTTCCTTGCTTTCTTCGGCGGTCGCTTCAGCACCTTCCTCTATCGATCCTTCCTCGCCCGTGGCCTCGCCTTCTTCTTTCGAAACGTCGTCTGCTGTCTTGTCAGCCTGTAAGACGTTTTTTGTACGAATTTTCACGGAGTGTTTTAGAACACTCCGTGCATTGAAAAATTGAGTTCAATGACGGACAGTTTTATCGAGAGATATTTCGAGATTTAATTAATTTAAAAATAATATAATTATTTTAATTAATTGAAGACCTTACTTCCTCGGTCGCAGGAGACCCTTCCTCATGGCTCTCTTGACCGATCTCGGCTCCGACCTCTGCACTGGTCTCTTCCAAAGATCCTTCAAACGAAATATTCTAGAAATCGCTGTGTTCCAGCCGAGTATTTCGCCATCATCTACCATTACCTGTGCCGAGGTCCTTGAGCGCCTTCTCGATATACGGTCGACATAGGTCCTCGGACGGTATCCGTTCCAGCTCGTCCTCGCTTTGCACTCCTGCGAGTCATTTTCAAACAAATTTTTTATTGTTCAAAAACGGAAATTTCATTCGAGATCCCGCACAATTCGATTTGCGCGCGCCTGACGTTCGGCGAATCTTTCGTCACACATATCGGAATGACAACTCGCGTTTCTGAACACCTGTCACCGTGTGTGCGGTATTCGCTCATGTGCGTAATGACTTTGACAAGTTCTTGCGTCACCTGGGTCAGATATTTTCGGGGGTTGGTGGTCGCGTCGCGTGGCGTTAAACTCATCGCGCGCGTCGCAATGGTTAGTTATCTAATACCGCGCGCGGATTTCTTTTGGCACCGATCGCGTGTTTAATACACGCGCGCGCGCAAGTAACAGGAATTTTGATGCTGTCCGACAATTTCTGGCAGCCGGATAAAACGCGAACAATGTGAATATCCTATCTCGACAAAACCGTTGTGGTATCGTTTGCGTCGACCGCCCGATATTGCGAATATCGGATGAATCGTTGACGGATAAATAATCGCGGTCGCGATTAACACGAACGCGAACACGTGCCCTCGATTCACACGAGGAATCTGCAGAAAACGTTGTTCTCGCATATGCCACTACAGAACAGCGCACTTAAAGGAGGGGGAAAAAACCTGTTTTATCAAAATTCGTCGAAATTTCATACGTAATTAATTAAATTATCGTATATATATCTTTTCTCTCGTAAGCGGAGACATGATAAAAATACTATATTCGCTCGTCTAATATATAAATATTTCTGAGTCTCCGGCTCAAAGCCGCCTACCCGCCGCTAAACTTAGAAGCCGGCCGCGTCCCAGGTACCCGCCTAGAAAGATGATATCGACATTTAACTTCGGTCGAAATTCCACCGTTCTCGTGTTTCTTCGCGTTAATAACGCGCTTGTTAAATTAAATTCCCGAAGAAGATTGTTCTACGTTGTACGTTTTAATTTAAGATTCACCGCGAGGTTTCTCGCTCGCAAACAGATTGCGATTGCATTTACATCCGAATTTGACGTGTTTTTAAGAAAATCTTCAAAATAATTAAAGATTAAAGGCTTCCTTCTAGAATCTAGATCAGCGTTTTTTACGCAATATATGACCAATCCATTTCCAGCGCCTGCGCTTTAATTGTTTTGATTATAGGTTCTTGTCCAGTCATTCTTTATAATGTATGTCACTACATTTGCCTAGAAGATTCGGCAAATTCTCCTGAGGGATCGAGGGAATTTGTTGAATGTTTGGATTCTTTGTAATTCTTTCTTGTTAAATCTCCATGTCTCACATCTATATAGAAGCACCGATTTTACACAAGCTTCATACATACCCTGAGTTTGGTATTTTTACTTAAGTGCGGTGATCCCCAAGTCTGTCATATACTTCTTTTACTTTACTGAGCTTTCTTTGTATGATGACACAAGTATTGTTTAAATGATCAATCGCACCGCGCGCAATTTGAATTTCGTACATCGAGAAAAAAATACTAAAAAGAAATGCGAAGAAAGAATCTATTAAATTTTAATTTGTTTAAACTTTCTATTTTATTGAGTTTTTTTTACATAGAGAAAATTCGAATTTTGCGCTTTTCGCACGAGAATGTTCGAAATCGCAATCTGCGAAATAAAAGAAGACTCGCACCTTGTGCCAATTTGGTTCGAACACAGCTGTTCGAGGTTTTGGACGCCGCCGCTAGTTACTCGTCAGATAGCGGGAATCATTGTAGTTTTACGAGGTCACGTGATGGCGTGCGTAAACACGAGAAGTTCCGTTTCACGGAGTATATTACCTCTAAACTTGCTATATCTCATCGTTATATCACATATCGCAATTTCTGGCACGAACCTTCGATTCTCTCTGTCGCTTTTGCAGCTTCTGCCGAATGTTTTCGCATTTTTTTCTCGAAACACATTCGATAACTTTTCTCATATCGGAGCATTAAAGCGTGTTCCTCTCTCTCTCGTCGCAAAAGCGGCGAACTTTTGTTTTGGACGATGTTAGCAGCAATATAAAAAAAAAAAAGAATGCGATCGATCGGGTCAGTGCTTCGATTTTGTGCTGATTTTTCGAAAAATTCAGATTTTATCCTGACTTGTCGATAGATTTTTTTGTTTCTGGAGAATCCGCGTTGTTCCCGTCGAGGTAATGCGATAATGTACGAATTTTGCGTTACGAATGATAGAACGAGATGTACACGAGCAGCTGTCGTTTGGCACACGCAGCTGCGTCGGATAAAGATAGAATCTCCGCAAGTCTTGTTTCTTATAGTCTACGATATGTATAGCGTTTTGTCGCGTTTAGTTGTAAGAAGTTTTGGTTGTTTTTTTTTTTTTTTAAATCGCAAGGGAAAATTCGATTTCAGTTTGAAACGAACGCGCGATCTTTCGATTTTATCCGCATTTTTATTTTGCAGATTTTCTCGACAGGTCTCTTTCGAAAAATCCGTTCTTCGAAATCGCTTTCGACAGACGATAGTACACGTCGTACGGAAATCGAACAGATTGTCGCGCGACATCGACGGGGAAATGAATTCAGTTCGTTTGCGTTCGCGCGGATGATTTATCGTACGATATCAGAAAAGAAATCGAGAATCAAGTTTGCGAACTCGAAGTTCGTAATTAGAACAATTCGCGTTTTCTCGGGGACTTCGAAAACGAGGCTGGCACGGATTTATGCGGTTTCTTATGTAATTATCGCGCGGGTTGATGACAGCCAACTCCCATCGATTCCCAAAATAACAAATCCTTGAATCAACATTCGGGACTTTTATTTAAGCTCTCCGGGACGCGCATCTCCGCGCTGGGCGCCTCTTCAGTCGTCAGCGACGTAAATCATGCAGCTATTGCGAAAAGCGAAATATGTGTGTCTCGAAATGCAAAATATTTCGAATATTCAAATTGCGATATTTCGTATACAACTGATTTTATTTTAATTGAGACGGATTTTTCGGATTTGACAAACAATATGTATTTTTTAAATATTGCGTTCAGCAAGTTACTCGATTAATAGAAAATACGAAAACTTGCTGAAAACTGAATCAGATGCGAGAAGATAAAACACGTAAAAATTTAATTTTATATGTAAAAAAAAATTATCAAATTATCTAATTAGAATTCTCAATGATACTCAAATGATGGACCGAATCGTCGATGCGAGTAGAGGCGAGAAAGCTATTGGGGGTTGATGACGCGCACTTTACGTAACATTGACCTTCGTATTTGTCAATCGTCACAGCTTCTCGTCAACGTCTCATTCTCTCATTGTCACGTCGACAATCGACGTTAATCGCCGGTTTTTTCTATTTTGTTACGACAATCCGTCCCGTTTGTTCTCATTTTCCTGTTCGTTCACAAGTTACTTCTCACATTTCCCTTACGGCAATCGATTTCGATCTTTCAACGACATATTTTCGCATTGGCGGCAAAATCTTCGAAACAAGATAGATTGGAGAATGAGACGTCGATCGAAAACAAAATATCGACGAAACGGAGTTGTACGCGTTTCACTGATCGCGAGAGACCACGCGGGAGGAGTGGAAAATTCGGAGTTTTAGGTCGTCGATTTTACTGACCTTGTAAGGCGACGGCTAGAAGGCCCAGGAGGAGGCCCACAACGAGCGCGGGCCTCATTCGCGCACCCGTCATCATCCCGTCGCACTAGACACTACCGCGGTCGGCCGGGGCCAGGGTTCTGGCGCGCACACAGCTCGGTCCTCTTTTCTCTCTCACTTCTCGATCCCGTCGTCGCCCTCGGCTCCGACTAGCCCGCGAGGCACTGGCATTGTCACTATCGCCAAACCCCGAGAACACCCCTCTCTTCTGCTTCTCTCACTTCTTCTTTTTGCCTCTTCTTCTTGGAGACGGCGGTCGTCGTCGTCGCGGTCGTCGGTTTTTCTTGCCTCCACCACCTTCTTACCTCGTTGTCATCGGTACCCCCCTCTCTCTAAACCACGTGAGCAACTTCCGATGGATACGGAAGTTTGTGTGTATGTGCCGCCGCTCTTGTTCGAGCAGCAGTTCCGCTATATCGAGTGCGTCATTAAAACGCCGCGGCCAGAGTCGACCAGCGATCGACAGCTGCAAGGGCTGTTGTCTATCGGCGAGTGTGTGCCACTCGCTTCGACGATATTTGACGCGTTGGCCCCGCGTCCGGAACGGTCCACCACCAATTCGGTCAACACCCGACAACGATGACGGATTTTGATCAAGGTCTTTATTTCTCTCTACTTGGCGGTCTGACGTCGAACAAAAAATGCGTAATGTTTTGAGGACAAGGGAGAGAAGGGTGTCTCGACGAACCGAGCGGCGCGGTTCTTATTTTTACGATGATTTACGGAGACGCAACGTAGATCAAGGTCGCCCGTTTTCATCGACGGATCGAAATAGGTTTGATGTAACGTTTTGAGATGCGACCTCGTGGTTTTACTTTTTGAGAGAATTCAGTTTAGACATTTATCTTCCATCATGTTTCTATGTGGATTGTTATTATCCTTGAAAGAAGAAAAAAATACGTAATTAGAGTCTTCCATTAGCTTTGAGTAATTAAAAAGTTTAGAAATATGCTGTTCTAATTTTTTATTTCAATTTTTCGCGCGCGGTAAATGTGAAAAAAGAAAAATGGACCGTTTCGGAAATTGTTATCTTCTTTCAAATTTAAAGATAAACCATATTTTGCAGTACTTTAGATAAGAGACCGGGAGATATTTAATCAACTATATCAAGCGTGAATTAATAAAATTTAAGTTGTTCTTTATTTGAGCGTGTTCGGTATTCGTAAGGAATATTCCGCGATTTTTCGTTCTAACGACTCTCTCTCTCTCTCTCTCTTTTAAAATTAACACCGTGGTTAGAAAATTTCGTCGATTATATCGTCGCGCGGATAAAAATATCTCGACGGTCCGGTGCTCGTCGCGCGAGATTGCAATCTAGAGACGAGCGGCCAGGTAAACCGCGTCTTGATCTCGCCTCGCTACTAAACGAACGTCACATCTCGCTAACCTCACCCTCTCGTCGTAGTTTCTACCGCCACCTACCCGATTTTTTTTTTATTCATGACGAAAGCATGTCATCGTCTATTTTCTACCGGTTGCGCGCTTTCCATCGTCCGCCGAACTGTATGTATGTGTGTGTGTGTGTGTCGAGATCCAGGAAAGTGCTCGGATGTGCTAGAATTGTCTTTTCCTCCTCGTTGTTTTTGTTTTAAGCTTGACAAAAATTTGAGGGAATATTGATTTTTAATTTGATTTGATTAATTTATCACGCGCGGAAGGGAAGAAGATCGAGATTCGCTTCGCTCCGAAGCGAGCGGGCGAAGTGCGACGCTTTTGTAGGGAAGAGAAATGAGATTCACCGCAAAATACGCGTGCACAGACGCAGAGAGGATCGTCAGAATCGCGGCGTCTTTATATTTAGAAGCTCGGGTCGCGCCCGTATAAGGTGGCCTGCCGTGCAAAAGTCCTCTCTTTCCCTCTCTCTGTCTGTCTATTTGCCTATTTTTCGAGAGAAAACTTTTTCGCTAGAAGATGATTTGTGTTCAATCAGTGATGGTGTTGCGCACTTAATGCGGGAAAAATAACAATTAATTTTTAGGGGGACGATCGTAAAAGTTTTTCAAACGCACACGTTGTGTATCTTATTGGAAAAATTAATTTCTCTTCGAATTAAAATTTTTCGTTGCACATGCGAAAAGAGAACATTTCAGTTTTAACTCTCTGCGACTTCACAAAGACGGTTCCGCAAAGCTTTGTTATTTCAAATGGATATTAATTGCTCTTGGGGGAAAAAATGTTCATTTCACGCGTGCATATGTCAAAACCAATTCGACATTTCGTTCGCCCCGATCGGGGGATTTTTGCGTTGTTATTATTCAATTCTCGATGTTCGATAATTCCGCGTGATTTCGATTGTGTGATGATAATTAATTAACGTTACATTTGCGTATTGCGCAACGCTCTCTCTCAGTTCTTTCTTTCTTTCTCTGTAAAACACAGCGGGATTACGAACATCGGGATAACGAACATCGACGAGCAAATGGACCGTTTCGCGATCTATAATAAGCTCGTTAATTGCTCGCGCTCTCACAATATGTCCACTTCGGCCGGGCGATGTTTCGCGTCATTATAATTTAGAGTTTTTGGACGCGGTCCTAAAGACCGCATGGTTAGCTCTTTTTTCCGCGAGAATCGCCCTACTTCGCTTACGCCTAAGTTTAGACCGAACTTTGCGCACTTATCGTCAAGTTCACAGCCTCGCGTTTATGTAACTCGCGCAATTGCCGCTTTTTAAAGCGCTCTTTTTTCCCCTCCGCTCACTTGTATTTGTAACAGTATTGTATCCTCAATGCATGTCATATTATTATGGAGTTAAGTTATTTTTGTTGTTACACTTTTACTTTATGTATGTATCTAGGCGCTTTAGAGGACATTATTCCAAAGCGCTCTTTATACAAATAAAACTACATTCATTCATTCATTCATTCATGTCCTCGGCCTGTTTTTTCACGCATGTACAAGCAAGTGTGGCTTTTCGGTGTGCGAACTAACTGTTAGGTAAGAATTAATCTCGGAAGGACGCGCGAGAGGATATATTACGTAAGACAATTGCAAATTGCCACATTAGGCCCGAAAGATAGAAGAACACAAGAGGAAGAAGGAGCGGAAGGCGCAGGAGAAATTGGAGCGCGAGAGGCACGAGAGATTGCGAAAAGCGCAAGAAGCCGCTAAAGCTCGTGCGGAGAACACGCGGACCTCGCAGACGGACGGAGACCCGTATTCCGGCAGAGAGGGAGTGTTCTATCAATTCCTCAAGGATCCCGATGTGATTGAGGCGTTCCGGGTGAGTGAGAGAAAGTTCAGTCTCTCTCGAGAGTGAGAGTATTTACTCAGACAACGTCGTCTGCTCTCTCTTCGAAAGTATTTAAAGGCGTTGATTTGTTTTGATCAGAATTTATTAATATACTTGCGTTTAATTTACACGCGTTGATTTGTTTTGTCAGAATTTATTAACGTACTTGCATTTATTTTACACGAGTTTAATTTTGTAATTAATTTTTTTTATACAAACTTTTACGAGTTTTCTGATCGCGGCGATATTCAATTGCTTGCTCAAATAGTTCGAGTTTTTTCAGTTGCAAAACGACGAGACAAATAAACGATAGATATAATGATTTCAAAATTAAGTATAATTATAAACGCGCCGATATGATTGCGACAATTTTTGAGAATGTCTCGCGCTCGACACGACTCACATTATTCTCTTCCTCTTACGTGCAAATCTACAGGATCCGTCAGTGGCGGAGGCCTTCAAGGATATCTCGACGAATCCAACGAACCTTTTCAAGTACCAGAACAATCCCAAGATAATGGCTCTCATTAATAAGATGGCCTCGAAATTCGGCGGAGCCGGCGGCATGCCGGGTGGAATGAATTTCCCCGGCGGCATGCCCCCCGGTTTCCCCGGCGCCGGCACGGGACGTCCCAACCCCTCGGGTCCTCAGGACGACTGCGGTCTCGACTAAACGCCACGGAATCCCGCGACAAATCCAGCTGAGAACGCGTCGCGTTCATTTTGATTAGTTGACTCATTAAAGGCTGATTTATGATATACGTATAACTTTAGTTCTTATGTCGATAAGTTACGCTAAACAAAAGAAAGAAGGGGGGATTTTCAAGTGAAAGAAATTTAAGAAATCGATTTAACGATGTAATAGTTTAATCCTAGAATGTGTCAACAGGACCTTGTCAGATACTTAACACGTTGAACACGCCCAGAGATCGGATGTGGTTGCCAGAACCAAATCATTAGTCATAAAAAGCTCTCTTTATTAACAAATTAATCAAGAAACAAGGATCTTAAGAGCCGAACACTCGATATATGTGTAAAATGTATATTTTTAAACGCGTATTTTTTAACTAACACACATAGCAAATTGAACTGTGAAATTCAATTTGAAAATTCTCACGTTGGACACGTTTAAAAATATATGTTTCTTTAGTGTTTGGTTCTTAAGATCGTTATTTCTTAGTTCGATACCTCATCATTAGTTTTGTACGACATATTAAAATTGTTACTATTTATAATAATCCCGCAAGTTAGTCGTAAAACCGTCACAACAGAAGGACAAAGGGGAAAGCTCACTCAGATATATGGGCAACGTGTTGAGTTGGGTACCTTCGTAAGTTTCAGTCCGGCTTGAAATTTCTCAGATCTATTTTTTTTTTTTATCGTTACATAAGTGTGTGCGCTTAACTCTTTCAATCGAAGAATATATACGTTAGAATTAAAGGCGGAATTAAGAAAAGAATTGAGTTGAATTACAGTGTCTACTAATTTACATTTTTAATATCTCGCACTCTGACTCTTAATGATCCTTTAGTATTCTTTTCTTATTGAAATAAAAATGTTTCTCTCAAAAGTGGACGCCTTTAATGAGTTGAAAAGCGTTATTCTAAGTTTATATCTCTCTCGCTCTATATGGAATATACTATATATAAGGTCAGATACGAATAGCATGTACCAGTCTGTATCCTCGAAAGAACGTTCTATTGTGAATCAATATAGTTTGTTATACATACACACAGAGCGCTCTTCGTTTTTTTTTCTTTATTTTAAAGACAAATTTTGTTACTCGTGTGCTGTAATTTTACTGCCCAATGTCTTTTTTCGATCTCGTAAGTAGCTCACAGCAGGCAGGTGCGTTTTGAAATAACAAGGTCGACGTTTAACACGTAAGTATTCTTTATTTACTTGATTACATTTAATTTCAGTTTATATATTATCTCGTTTATATAAACATTTACACACATTACTGTTACAAAGAGCAAACCGAATAATCTAACGAAAATAATTTTGGAGATTTATTTACCGAAAAGCAATTGTCGTTGATTTGAAAACCGATAATTGTCGAACGATTCGTGGCTTCGTTCGAGAAATAAAATACGATAATAAGATCACGAAGAACGTTGCGCGCGAAATAGACATAAACTCTCTCTCTCTCACGTTGAAACATTAAAATATGCATGTAATATGCGACTCGTGACGTTCCAAAGGGAGTTCAGCAGCGGAACTCCATTTGTCAGAATTAAATCTCAAGTAAGAGCTTCATAAATCAAGTCTTTATTACACGACGCATACGCGATAAGTGATCAAAAGAAACGCCGGTGTTATTGCCTCTTCGTAATTGCGCTATCGTAATTAACGTTCGCGAAACAATCATTAGTGAACGAGCAATTTCGAGAATATATTTTAAAGAGGGAGAGGGATTTAAGATTCTCTCTCGAATTTATAATACGCGAACATCGATTTTGTGTA
>QVOA01008122.1:0-39670 GCA_014825685.1 Pseudomyrmex cubaensis | reverse complement strand
TCTCTCTCCCTCTCTCGCTTGTGTGTATTACAAACACACATCTCTGCGTATCTCGTCGCGTTATCGAGAGGTATTTTCGAGTAGTGGGTATTAGCGGAAATAATCCGCGCGCAAGATATTGTTATCAGGATGAATTCCCGTGGAAACCGGTAATAAAATATATACGCGACGAGATCGACACGACGGAGATCGTGTAACGACAGGCTGAGCAGTCATTAATGTCAGATAATGTTATTGCTCGAAAGAGAAACTCGTACTTAATTTGCGGTCTTACTACCATATCCGAGAGATAAACGGAGAAATTGACAAGCTGTGTTTATGACGTGGGGATTACGGGGATAGAATTTAAAGATGAGAGAACCGAAAGAAGAAGCGCCGAAAAATCCGCCTGCGCTAGTCATTTAGACGCGCTGCACCGACGACGCATGATTTTTTTAATCTAAGCAATTTAAAAGAGATAACGGATGTAATGCATTACATCTACATTTAACAGAGATACGATAGGTACGGCTTGTCCGTTCTCTAACGTGAGGAAAAAATTATCGAATCACGAATACCGCGCGTGCTGTCACACTTTGTGTTCATCAACACGTTTCTTATTTATTAATTAAACATATCAAATATTTGATATATTTAATGTAACAATAATGTAAATATTATTACACTAAATATATCAAAGGTCAAAAGATGCCTTAATGAGAATTAAATTGATTTTTTGAGAAAAAAAATTTCCTTTAGCAGTTTGACTTCAAAATAAACAAACTTAGATAACGAACTGGAGAATCGAAAATAGAGAATAATAAATTCACATATTTTTCTCTTATCTCAACGTATAATTCTCTAACCGCGATACATTATAAATGTGTCTTTTCGAAATTGACGTTGCGCTCGCTGAGATCCGTTGGCATTCGATATCAGAACGTTTCCGCAATAGTCTTTTCTTAAATTACACTCCGAGAGAAAGCCAACACTCGGCAAGGTCGTTAAAAAGTCTATACCGCAAGGGAACAGCGAGCGCAAAACCGCTTTGACAAGAGCGCGCTTTGACAATTCGAACTTCGCTTTCGCGTAAATCGTGCACGTGCTTGAAGGTCCGGAATCGCGCCCGATCGCCTTCGGTGGGAGCGAGGTGGCCCGGGAAAAAAAAGAGCGCGCGGAAAAAGTCTGCGGGAGAAGGACATTTCGCAAAGCCGCGAGTCGCGGCGACGGTGGACGCACGTCAATCAATCGGGTACCAGTCCGTTTACCTATTGATATATATTTTCTGATTGTGCAACGCACAAGCTTCGATCGCCAATTATAGTGCGTATTGGGCGAAAAAAACAAAACAGACAATCGCGGCGCACGTGGTCGCGAGCAAACGAAACGCGAGAAAACGATTGTCCTTCGGGCGAGTGCGAGAGGAGCTCTCGTTCGCGCGCAATAAATCGACGCGATAACTTTCCATTCTCATGATCGGCTCATGATCGAACTGTCGCGCAATCCGCGAAGCCGTCGAAAATATCACGTGCGCGCAACAGTTACACTCCGCTTTATTATTATCCTGTCTCGTAATCGCGGTCCCCCGGGGGATGTAAAAAAAAGACGCGATATCACATACACATTCCCGCGATTTAAGGACACTTTCAATTCCGTTTACCGAACGCGTTAATCGGTACGTTTGAATAATTCGCGTAACGATTCGCGAATTGAAACCTGAGAGATAACGCGAGCGGAAAAAAATGAGAAAAAAAAATTATAATGTGCGAAAATCAACGAGTCTTTCGCGAGAAGAAATAAGAACACATTTCGCTTGCGCGTGCGAGATATAAAATATCTCACCACCTGTGGTTCTTTTTTTTCACGCACATCTGCATATGCGACAATTGCACATTTTGCAATTGTAATTCCGCGATATCGGTTTCTTTCTCTCTCGCATAATCAAAAGTAACGCAAAAACGTTTCAAGCTTCTGTTGTTTAAATATCGGCGCAAATCGCTCAAAAAAAAAAAGAGACCGAATTTTCTTTCGAGCGCGCCGAGAACGCACAAGGCCGACATTAGTCCGGTTTACAATCGGAACGCCGTGAAACGAAGCAGAAGCAAAGGTTCCCGGAGAACCGCGAAAGGTTAAAACCTTTGCGCCGTGAAAGTGTTATTTTCACGTTTCATAAACCAAACTCATTAAGGATAATCGCGAATGTAAAGCTATTCAAGCGTTCGTTTTCCGCAAAGTCATTTTTGTCTTTTCTCGCGTGACTTCTCTTTCCCCCTTCTTCCCTCGCGACATTTTCCTTTTCGTGTCAAGGCGTATAAGTGTTTAACGAGGTTTCAATCGAGAAAGAAAAAAATCTATACACATTGTATTACTTCCTGAAACAACGCGTAATCGCGCGAGAAACCGAGGAGAACGAGTGTTTTTCTTCTGATATAATTCACCTCAGAAAATCAACATCTTGTCATCCGTAAAAAAAAAAAAACAAACACCGAGAAAGATTCACAAATTAATTCACGATTGAAATTAGATCGTCACGTGTGTATCGAAGACTATTGTCGGAAAATCATCAGACGTTCAAAAATTGACTTATCTTCCTGCGATGTGTGTAAACACATTCGTGCCTCTCGGTTTCGCTTATTAGTAAATATATATATATGTATCTAGATTCCGACACATTCCCGTGTGTCTCTCACACTTACCGTACTCGAAGTAAATCCTAAATTGACGTGCGACATCCTTGCTGAGGAGCACCGATCGGATCACCAGACGACGTCGGTCCTGTCGTCGCGACGAAGAGGGTGGCTCGGGGAGAACGCGAGAGACGAGACAAAAAAAAAAAAAAAAAAAAAAAAAAAAAAAAAAACCAATATAGACTGCGAAAAGGGAAGAGAAAATGGCTCGCTTTTAATCTCTGAAGGTACGTTGCATTGTCGTGTCGTCACGGCAAGGTAGGTGTACGGCCGCCGCAAGTAGACTGATCTGAGTTAGCGCGCCAAGTATTATTTATATAGCATCGCGGCATGTGCGACTCGCGCTCGCCTGCTACCGTTTCGTATCGTTTCGGTTACCGGACGACGGGACGGTTCCGGACGGCAAAACCGGACGCGCGCGCGTTTTCTTCGTCCGGAGCTCCCTCGTGTCGGAGATGACCAAACACACTTCGGCGATGATGACATTTCGGGATTCCGCATCCGAGGTGAAGGCGAAACGTCTCGTCTTCGCCGAGTCAAAGGCGACGGACACGATTCCTCTCGTCTGTCTGCATTCGTGTGCGCTCGATAAGTGCGAGGGCACAGGTGGTCCTTGTGCACGGGACGGCGATGCACGAAGTTGACGAGAGATGAGGAGTCTTACGATGCTTGTCTGATCTTTTAACGCAATGGGTTTCAATAGCATTATCTCGATCGTCTAATCTACGAGAGAGAGAGAGAGAGAGAGAGAAAGTTGAAAAAACGATTGGCAATGTAACTGTAAAATACATATATATATATATATAAAGTCTCGTTGTTTGCAAAACGAGGTCATCGCACAAATGCGAACAAAGAAATATATTATTTTTGAGCAATTCTCGCGATTTTATCACCGAATCAATGTTTAACAACGATATTTGTTTAAATCCAAAGATTAAGCTGTATTTTTTTTTTTTTTACAAAGATAAAAAGAGATTATTTTCAAGAGGACGGATAATGCAGAAAAATCGATCGAGAAGAACCTTCGGCGATACGTCGAATATCGCGATCGAAAAAAATCTCCGCTTCATCGAGCAATTAAGAAATCGACTTTGAAAGAATCGAATTTGAAAGAGAGCTCCGTGTTCCTATTTATCTTCTTTGCGATTTGTAAATATTTACTCGTGCACAATAATGTAATCTATCTGCTTCGCAAATATGTGAATGGATTATAACCAGTTTAATTTATTCCGTTTCTCTTTTCTTTCATTCTTTTGTCCGGCACATGCTCAAATATTTTCTGACTTACGTAATACGTCGAGATTTTGCGTTGTGACAAGAGAAATAGAAATATTTGGTATTTGCATAAAAAAAAAAAACAAATCCGTTCCACTAGTTTCAAATCTTAAAAAAAACGCACGCGAAACTCGACAAATCGATACGCGTCATTACAAAACAATTTCGAGATAAAAAACGTTTCACTGAAATATTTGTCCTGTGCCTCCAAGTACGAAATATAAAATCGATGTGTATCTTATTTATTGAGCGATATAATCACAATTTTTATCTTCCCGCGAGTGACGGTATTATTTGATGATAACGTGAAAAATACTTATGTATTATGTGACCAATTAAAGTTCTTTTTTTTTTTTTACAACGTTCCTCATTTAGTCTTTGCAAATTTGTAAAGTTTGTCTAGCAAAGACTAGAGAGATATCAAAGTCTTATCTTTTTCACATTCCGCAAAAAAGTCTTTCATGTGTGCGGACAAATTCGACGCCCGATTATCTAAGGACTAATAAATTATTGTAGGCATAAATTGTACAAGAGATTAAAACGCTCTTATATGTGACTGTGTATAATCACACGTAATATTAATATTGAATTTTTCCGTATGAAGAATTTTTTCCCAGCATTATTGTCTCGTACAAAACCAAACCACGTTTCTTTTTCCGCAAACTCGTCGTGAAAGAGAAAAAGTGAAAAAATTAAAAAAGAATCGATATTTTTTAAAATAAAACCTCGGCAATAAATCATGTCACTTTTGACAGTTTGATATTCAATCGAGATATCAAATCTTAAAAGCATGTTACTGATTAAAAAACGTGGCTAGAATGTCAGACCAACAGAAATATGTATATATTCTTTTTGCAATTTTTTGACAAACATATCTGAAAAACAAAAAAGAGAGAGAGCGCGCGCGTACTTATGTGTGTGGCGGATTTCTCTCAAAATTACGACCACGACATCGCACGTTGTTTGATAGATTAATCAGAATGGAAGAACACACACATTTTTATTCGTAGAAATCATAATCTTCAATGAGAAGATAAACAATATTCATGATACGCGCCGCGCGTTTGGAAGACAGAGTGACGCGCGCGGTGTAGAATGACATACATTCCACAATATATGACGAAGACCATTTCGTAGTAGTGTAGAAACCGGCAAAACGATATGTTTTCAACATGTGTGGAAAATTACCGATTCGGGAAGCGGCATTCCCGAATGTCAAGTGGAACCTAATCGCGCGTGTGGAAGCAATTAATTTTTAATATCTTTAATCTTTGCGCGTAATAGAGATGATAAAACACGTATATTATACATTTATTAGCGTTTATCCCGCGCACATAAGGTCAAGTGACCTACCCTCCGATTTCGACAGAACATCCCCACAAGAAAAGAAATAAATAAATTTGTTATTTACCGCCAGATATCGATTGATCGCGCGTGCGTTTTTTTCCGCGAAAATTGTTGCGCGAACAAACCTGAGCCGAATAATCGCTTTTCGCTAATTGACGAAGCGATTTGAGGAACGTTACTCTTTATCATTCGTATGTGATCATCGACAGTTAGGGATGGTACCTTGGCGAAGCCCGATGACTCCTCGTCGAAGGTGCGTGACGTCGCGCCACGACCATGGATTTCGTCATGTGTGGGAGTAGACGTGAGAGAGGTCGATGAATCCGCTTTGAATCACGGTCTCGTCCTTTAGACTTCGCGCGGTTCACCTTCCAGACGGAGCATTGTGTACAATACGTGCACGCGCGGTTGATCGCGTCGCATAAATTATAAGAATCATCGCGCATCGCTCTCACAGAGAGACGTCGTCGTACTTAGACACACACACACACTTGCTTTTTATTTTGGCTCCAGAAGGCGTACATTAAAAAACAAAAATTCGGCCGTCGCCGCGCTCGCGTTTAAGAGAAGGATCTGTATGTACATGTATTTAGGAGAATATTTCACACGTCTCGTATAAAAAAAAATCTCAATTTGACTTTCTATTCGCGACACGCGCGAGGACAGCTTCGTCGAGAGATTATCTTTGCCGCAATATAAATTTGATTGAACGTTGCGAACAATATACGTATAATACGTTGTATTCAACGTTTCTCTCCTATAAGTAATGAACTTTTACAAACCAGTCTATAAATCGGTATGAGACGTTACTTTGTATGCGCGATTATGCGGTATTTTTTTTTTTCACACTTGCTGCGTAAGGAAAGATTCGAAATCAATGAAGAATTGCCAGTCTCGATTGATTTACACAGTGGGTATTTAATAACATACGTGTCATGGTCGACATGCATACTCGATTCGTTCGAATCGTTGAAGAAGAAGAAGAAACATTTCGCTAGCGCGTACCATAAAATATAAAGTTTATTACAAAAGTAGATATATCTATATATTTGGTGTCTATTTGTATAGTACGTTTCTGGTTTTTTTTTCTTCTCTTGCTTGAATTTATTATCTACGGGAATATATATTTCAATTGCAATATCGGAGGGGACGCGTGTGTGTTCGAAAAAGTCGATACGTTGCGCATTAGATTCAAATGTATGTAAACGTTTTCAAACAAAAGGTAATTGACTTGAATCTCTCGCGACGATTTTTTTGGCACACCTTTGACAGTCGAAAGTTAATTAGTTAATTTCAACAATAGTCAACGTAATAAAAATCTATGGAAAACAATATATATATTTAAATATATTTAACCTCTCAAATAGTGTAGAAAGAAAAGCAAATATATATATAATATGTGTACATAAGATTATAAAATAAAATACAAAACTTAATGCACGAATGTTTGACATAATCATGTGTATGGTATTTCATGTGTTTGTATAATGCGTGATCTGTTTAATTTCAAATTTACATAATTTCTTTCTCTCTCTCTCTCTCGTCTTGATATTATAGAAGCGCTGCATGCAAAATATGCTCACCGTTCGTTAATTCATGTTTACAAAAATCAAGCGCATCTCGCCAAGTGTATAATATATTTTTTCTATTTTTTTTTTTTTTTTTTTTTTATAAAATTAAAATAAAAGATCTCAACAGTACACAGCGAGCGCAATTCCATCGCAATTCGATCAAAAATTGAAGGCATCGAACATAAAAGTAGCGAGGATTCGATTGTTGTTTATATATATTCGTAACGTTTATTTTCCGTACTGTACAAAGAACCGCGCGCAAAGCACAGTCGCGGATATTATTTTTTTATTTAATATATTTAAGCTATATCTTCGAGGGCAATTAACTTACACGCCACGTAGTTGTTTAAATGCAACAATGTACAGAGAGACATAAGAAAGTGTCGTAATTTACAGAGAAAAGAGTTGTTTTGGAAGATATCAGAGTAAAGAGTACAGAGTTGTAGAGCGGAAAACTGAATAAATTACCCTTCTTAAGAGGTATGATACTCTTAAACTCTGCGCATGATCCTACGTATTTTTTTTTTTTATTCGCTCGTCAGAGTCGTGCCGTACCCAGACTCTTAAATTCTGTTGGTAGAAACATTTATATAATCTACTTTTACTCCAGTGTCTTCAATTCTTGGCAACATGTTCCTCTCCTATCCCGTTTCTCTCTCGAGAGAGAAACGTCGCCCTCACAAGTGGTACAGACATGTACATATATATGTATTTATGTGTACATATTACACACACACGCGCAAGTGTGTATACATAAATTGCGCATGTGTACATTATATATGCGTGTATACATATGTATATATCTCTTGAATAATTAACAAACTCTTTATCTAGATATTACACGTAAAATTAGTTTAGGTAAGATTCTTTCTGAAAATATTTTTTTTTTTTTTTTTTTTTTTTTTTTTTTTTTTTTTTTTTTATATGTAACAGACACAGTCGAAGAACGTAGTGGTTTCCACTCACCGCACCGAGTGAGTAATTCGCACACATGCGTCTGCGTGTTATCTTAGTACAACTGCGATAGGAGTTAATAATTGCAAAATATAGAACATTTGAACGTTCAAATCAGCATTATGTCAAAATCCTCAGTATTTCGTCTACAATTCCCGACAGTAATGAGTTATTGTCACTTTTACCTTCGATCATCAAGTTTTCCGTCGATCTCTGTAAAAATCAAATCGCACGATGTCATCATCGAGTGCTTTTTATCACCTAGTTATTTTTTTTTTCTCAACTGTTAAAAATGTGACTTACGTTATATTTCAACAAAAGGCACACATGATGTCCCTTCAAAGAGTGTCCGTAAAGCGATGCCGTGTCGTTAATTTGTTCTACTAGTGTGAGATTGCATTTACGGCAGATAGCGCTGAGAACCGCGTCGAAGTTCTGGGAAGGCGTCACTTCTTTCTTAATCCTAGCTACTAATTGACCGCTTTTGAGAAGTTCCGTGAGTATGTCCTTGTGAGAGAGATGCCCAATCATGAACTTGCTGCACGTCAAGTGCACGGTGAAGTCGAGTTTTTCTTGCTGCGTGCCCTCTTTGTCGTCGAACATGTACGTCAGTGTGCCTCTGAGCTTCTGAGCGAACGTCACGTCCGAGACTAAAATTGTGAACTGGGTTTCTTTACTAGATTGCGGAGGCAGTTGAAACGGCAGTTTCATCCCGAATTCGTCTCCAGGCTGGAAAAGACATTAATGCACGGAAATGCTATTTATCTGCGAGTTAAACTAACAGAATATTTCTAAAACGTGTTAATTACTCACATTCCTAAGTAATTTAAGTGACGATGTGTCCGAAATATCGAAAACTAATTCTCTCACGAGCAACTGACCTAAATTCATCATGTTTATCGACACGGTAACCTGATTCGAGTCGTGGGGAATCTGTCTCAACTCATACGTCATGGAAATGATTTTGTTCTTCGCTAATTCCTCATAAACGACACTTTGCTGCACAGAATTCGCATTGATTTCGGAATCCGGAATAATGTCGTCTTTTAACTCCGGTAGTATTTCTTTGGACGGGGTGGATATGCCCGCCGTCTCCTCGTAACCCAATAATTTAGTCTCCTTCTTACTTTTCGACTTCTTTGATTTTCGATGTTTCGAGTCTTCCTCGGTGGACTTCTTGTGTTTGTCCTCTCTCTGACTCTTTGACTTCTTGCGCTTGCTATCTTTTTGCGTCTCATTGGACACTTCCGTATATCCTCCAAGAGCGGGAGATTGAACTTTCTCGGGAGAATTGGTTTCCAACCACAAGTCGGGCGATTCTTTCTGACTGTTCACCTTGTTTTCCGTAGATTCCTTTACTTTTCTTTTAGATTTTCTATGTCCCTGTTAATAAACATATGATATCAAGTCAATTATTCACAAAAATTTTAGAAGTCTCATAAATAAACAAGTTAAATCACGTTACGACACTTTTTCATTATTTAAAAAAAAATTACTTTTTCCTTTTTGGTTTCCTTTTCTTCGGCTTTCTTCGTTACATTATTTTCAATAACTCTATGCTCCAAGACAGGCAATCTCTCGTCTTCTCTCAAAGGCATGTCGAGGTCAATGTTCAAAGCTCTATGCGGATCGTTAGCATCCACCACATCGTAATCGTCGCTGTCGCTTATCTCCGCACCAGGAGGAAGTTCTCCTATACCGGTGTTTACTACTTGCACCAGCACAGTATCATCCTGTTCTTCGTCCTCCGACGCAGACTTTTTGCCTAAAAAATGTTCAACATTAGAAGTCGCGATTTTCTAACAAATTTCTTAATAGTACGACTTATGTATAAGATAATTACTTTTATTTTTCTTCGATTTCTTCTTCTTTTCGCGCTTTTTGTGTCTTTTATGATTGTTGTCTGTACTTCTATCTCGACATCTGTGCGAATTGGAAATCTTTAGAGAGATTGGTATGTCTAACTCCGCGACGGGAATGTTTTCGAAGTCTTCGTACATGTTCGATGAATTGTGATATGACGCGGTACTCTTGAACGAGCCTTTCAGATAATGAGGATTATTCTCCTGTTCCAGTTTTCTTGCCTCGCGTCTCCTTTCGAGTTCTTCCATCGTCGGTTCGTTCGAGTCTCGCTTGGAGTACAAGTCGCTCGGCTTTTCTGTCTTAATAAAAATATCATTCATATCTAAGTCTTCTGAATCTGAGCTCTCTGAAGGAGGATCATTGATCCATGAATCTAGATCCAAGTCTTCAGGTATTGGTACCTGCAAGAGTGAATGTTCACAACAAAATGTGTAAATAGTCTACAATGTTGAGAGTTGTTCTAGTTTTATTATTATTAAAACACCTCTTACTTTTCTTTGAGCTTTTGGCGCAACCGGATTAAGTTCACCTTCGAAAGCTTCCTTTAGTTCTTGCGCAAGACCAGGATTCTCTTTCAGCAATTCGAACAAAACTAATGCGGAGCTCGATCTTTCTTGAACTTCTAGGTCACCGCTGCAGACAAACGCTTCTATTTTGTCCTTCAATTCATATATCTGTACAGCAAAGCCCAATTTAACGCGCAATGTATAGATTTACTTTAAAATGTTAAAAACAAATCGATATAAAATCTCGATTATCATTACATAAATTATGTCGCAATACCTTGTCCATTGTTTCACTATCACCCTCCTTTTCCGCTTTAGCGAAAGTAGTAGCAGCCAGTTTTAATATATTATGAACATAAACCGCTTGTATATGTCCTGGCAAGCTAGAAGCTTGCGATCGCAACATAGATTGCAAGGTTGCCAAAGGATCTTCCAGTTCACTATTGATTTAATAACACATTGTAAATCATAGTTACTACTGGTAAACCTGGCAAAATCTTTTCAAAAAAAGAATCACTACCTAGAGAATTCTCCGCAGATCCATGCCGCGGCGTACAAAACTTCAGACATTGTCGCCCTTGGCTGGCCGGTCAAAAGATATGAATTCTCAAGCAGTAAGGCACATTGTTGAACCGCATATTTTCGTATAGCTTGTACGCGAATCGCTACGTCGAGTAATTGAGTCGCTACTAATGGTCCGTGCTTGGTGCCTTCCATTCGCGTAAGTTCTACCAATACAGATATGTACCTGCGAAGACAAAGCATTCTCACATGTGTGAATTTCGCTTTTTCAGAGAAAAACGGTTTTTGAATTTGAAACTCTCGATTTTTACGATTAACTTACCACTCAAAATAGGTAATAAACTGATAATTGTTCTGTGAGCAAATTTGTATAATCTTTGAAAGCAATTCGTCGCGATACGTAGTGCCTTCGGCTTTGTCCATGTGCACCATTAACTTCTTAACTATCTCCATTAGATTCTTCTTAGAAACCATTCCGTACAACAAGTCCAAGGCACGCAGTCTTATACTTTCGTCTTTGTCGTCGAGGCATTGCATAATAAGATCTTTGTGAGCTTGCACGCTCTTCGGATGAGTTCGCAGTATCTTCGACATCGCCAACAGTCCCAGATACTTCAGGTTTTGGTCAGAGTCCTCTATCAATATTCTCAACTTTTGAACGCACAGCTGAATCGAATCGGAATGATTTGGCATGCCGGACGATATAGAAATCAATACGGCTATTACCGTATTGATACACTCGTAGAGTAACGACATTGCGGATGTACTAGAAAATCATCAGTATATTATTATGTTTCCGACTGTATTTTTCGATTGGAAAGTGTTTGCACGTGTTATACAAATTACATGAACAATGCTACGTTACGAGAGAGGTAAAACAACTAAGAGAAAATTGACAAACAACTGCTAAGTTTCCAAGCTGTATTACTAGTGTATCAAGCGATGTTAATAATAATTTATACAAACGCAAATATTATCGATAAGTTGTGCTTCAGAATAAAAATACATCATGTACCTGTGTATCAAATTGGTAAGAGGCTCTATTAATTTTTTTCCAAGCCTAGGTTCTAGAGGCGTCAATGCTCCAAACTGAAAATATGATATCTTTGGATTCTAAGAGGTACTTGGCAATTTTTTTTTTTTTTTTTTTTCAACAAAGAAGTGTGGCTTCTTACTTCGTCAAAATCGAACACAATAATGAGACATAAAATGAGCTGTCATTAATGATGTTTGGAATAAAATGTGTGCGTTAGGTTTTATGTGCCAAATATATACAAATGTTTCTACGAAACGCTTACTGATACTGATGTGCTCTATCAATAGCGTCGACTGCACATAAAAACATTTATATAACTTCATTATATAGATAAAACAAACTTATAAGTAATGTGAAACCTTGAAATCAGATCAACTAATGGTTGTGTGAGTCGCCGACCCAGGTTTGGCTCGATCAGAGTTATAGTTGAGAACTGAGTACGAAAAACAAAACCGGATATGGCTTTTACAAAGAAAATATTTAACAATTATTGTAAAGATATCAATAGAAAAACAGTTGTCGATGAGTTGATGTTTTTGCCAAACTCGTGTAAAAGAAATATATCTCGTTAATACTCTGGCAATAGGAAAGCAATAACACTTACCAGTTTGATAATCTTAATGAGCATCCAATTATTCGTGGAAGTTGTCATTAGCTTAAAGAAAACGGGTGCCAGGCTCAGATAATTTTTTGGATTTTTCCTGGCTAATTCGCAGACTACATTTACAGCCGCGCTCTGAACACCGCTGTCCGGGTCTTCGAGTTTCTCCTTCAATCTAGGAAACGCTGGTCTCAGAGCCTCGGGAAATCTCAGGAATACTTTGTACATCATCAAAACCGCCTTTTTGCGCAGATACGGTTTTGTGGATGTCAGCAAAGTCATTATGTCATGAACTAGGTCGCGTGCTAAATCCGGACTTATAAAGCAAGACAGACCACTCAGCGCCAAACCGGCATCGTATTGGTTCTGACTATTTAAATCTTTGCGAATCATATTTGTGGTCAGCATAAGTAGCTACAAGAAAAGAAAAAGAACATTACAAAATACAAGACCACATGCGCAATCTTGCATCTAATTCATCTGTACAAGTAAATTTTACCTCTGTATCCGCATGAAAACTCTGACTTGCAGCAAGGTAGCCAATTCTCTTGTAAGTAAACTTTGCAGAAGACATGACTTCTATTATATTAAAGCCAGCCCAACTAATATCATACCCTAACATCTGGAGCTAAAACACAAAACCAGATCAGTTGTCAATACTTGGAGCAAAATTAAATTAAACTGGTTTGTGGCAAGTCAATTGCATAGAAATTATTATATACTGATGTTTACACTTGTGTTTGAAATTTGCACAAAACTCACATATGTTAACTTGGCCACAGCATTTGCCTTGACCGCCACATTGTCCTGCCGCAGCTCCTGCTTGATCTCCTCGATGCATTGAGCGATGTACTTCGCCTGTGATTTAAAAATCACGAACAATTTCTTTTAAAACCACATCGAACAACAAACAAGAAATAAAATAAAGAAAGATTAAAGGTTAGGTTCCGATAACAATTTCACCAGAGAAATCGCAAGAGAGCATAAGGGTAGAGGATCACCTCATTCTCTTTGTTGTTCCTGATCCCGCGCACCAGATCCGTCAGATTCTTGTCGAACATACGCTCGAAGTTTCCCTTTACTTTGCGCAGTGCCATGATCGCATTTGGAAAAAAATTAAAAGGCCGTCCCTCTCTCTCACGCGAGTTTATCACTTAGGGGGCTTCCTCGCGCATCGGCCGGATCGTAATTTTCTGATTGTAATCGGACGAGACGTGGCCCTGACACCGTGCGTTCAACCGTGAACAAACTCGTGGGCATCAATCCTGCTGTTCTTACCATTCACATCTTTTTGACAGATCGGCGAACGAGGCCCTAATATCGGAAGTCATTCCTAGGAAATGTCAAACAGGCACAACTGCCACCCTATCCGCATACAAATCCGACGTATTTGCTCATCGGGGCGCGCGTGTCTTCGTGTCAACGCGCTCGGCCACTGTGCGATTCGGTGCCGCGAATTCGAATCTCGTGTTTCGTTTTTTTACCTGAACGTACGTGCGATATTACGTAAATAATTTGCATCTGAATATTGAAAACAAATCCGAACAATATGAAAAGCAACTGATTCGTTCCTTCGTAGCTGCACTTTTGACACGTCGTCCGTCTTTCTCTTCTCTTTCCGTAAACGGAGAAAACAGCGTGGCGTGAAATTTAGTGACGATTTCTCGCCTCAATCTCGACGATGAAACAAGTTGAAAGTTCGTCGCAAAATAAAATTCACGTGCGTACCGCGTGTAATTGCGATACGAAAAGTCCACCAATCAAACGCCTGATTAGAGAAACTCCTTATTACGCGCGAGACGCGCGATTGGTCGCGCTGGACAATCTTCAATGAAAACAAACCGAACGCAGAGCTCCGCAACTCGAACACAGTCGCGATCATCGCGCGCTCGACGCATTTGCGAGAAGTAGGGAAGTTCGTAAACGCGACCAATTGCGGGTCTAATGCCAATTTGAATAATTGATCAACAAACACATACTTTCCATCTCTGTTACACAGTCGGAAGACAAATTTACGACAGGCGACAGCTAGTCAATTAATCGAACACATTCGTACGAACACATGCACGCGTTACATACGATCGACCCTTCTTTGTATTGACCCACCCACACTTGCTCCCTCGGGACGAGCGACGAGAGCGTTCGTCTCAGAGTGCTCTCAACTTTCGCGGTCGATTGTCGTCGGAAGGGACAAAGAGACCGATCGAGAGACACATCCGATATCGGCCCGGTTGACGTGCTGGATCGTCAGGAATCGCCGAGTCGTTCCCGCGACTCGCTTGCGGGAGACGAGAGACGGAGAGCTCCGAGAAAAAAACGCCCGGAAGTGCGATTCGGCAGGAACGGGACCTGCCAGTGTCCGGTCCGGTCTGCGTCGTTCGTCCGGGCGTCGAGAAGGCAGCGTCAACATTAAGAACATCGTGACACGGTACGAACGCGACGTGTGGTGCGAACACGAGGTTGAGAACCGCTCGGTTTTATATGTTAATATCTTATCTCCCTCGATGCGCCGAAAATATCTTGCGTAACGAGAGAGATAACGGCGACGTCTCGTGTCATATGGCCGCGCTCGATCGGATAATTCGATCCGATAGCTCGGTTTTACGTCATGAATCGCATCGGGTCTTTTTTTTTTTTTTTTTTTTTTTTCTATGTCGTGTACAATTTCGCTGACGCACATGTGTACGACATTGCCGTGTAACATATTGCGACAATGTTAACACTGGCTTTATCGAGCGAACTCCTGTATCTTTGTACGTGCGATTGACTCGTTACGTGATTGCAATTTGCAGCCCATGTTTACTCTGGTATGTTTTTCCACAGATAACAACTCGGGACAGGTGAATGTCTCATCCACGACCGAACGATGACTTCGGACTACTTTGGCTTGCCCATTAACATGGACAGGGTGTGCAGAATCTGTCTGACCGAGAGCACGAACCTGTCGCCCATCTTTTCTCAGGAAGTGAACGACCTGGCGGATCTTTCGCACAAGATACAAGTGTGCGGCTCCATCGAGATAAACGAACAGGACGGATTGCCCGCTCTGATATGCAGCAGTTGCGTCTACAAGGCTAATGTCGCGCACGATTTCAGGCAGCAGTGCCAACACTCGGACGCGAGACTGCGCATGTATTATAACAAGCCTGCAAAATATAACATCACGGTAAATATTGTTACATATATATGTTTTCCATGTTGATATTTCGTCAATGAAATTGACGAGATACACGCGCAGCTTCAATATCAATGTTTCAGGATTCTTGTACACAAACAGACTCACAAACCAAATTTGTGCTGTTCGCGAAACAGGAACAGCAGCATTCTCGGGACGATTATTTTGTCAACAAGGAAGACTTGTCCATAGTCAATACCTGTGCGAATCCGCAAGAGTACATTGAGACTACCGATACGTTTTCCAGAGACAACGTCAGTTTGAACGCCAATCAGATTCCCAGTTTGCCGGACGACAAACTGTTCATGTGTTCCATCGGATTCGAGGGAAACAAAGAGGAAGAGGGAAAAGATTCTTGCTTGCCGGAAGGTAACGTCCAAATGGCGATAATGCAAGAAGTGAACGAAGTGCAAGACACGTCCAACATCATTTACAAAGCGACGAGTCTGCAGACCAAGAGCGACGAGGCCATGGAAGTAAGTCAGTGTATGGAGAAGAGTAGCACGGAAGAGCAATTCGTTAGCTTGCCGAGTGATAACGCGATAGAGGAGGAAAACGTTCCGCAAGACGTTCCGCAAAAACGAACGTCCACGAGAAAAGCGAAACTGTCGAAAACGTATAGCGACGAGGATAACATCGACGACGATTATTTCGAGTCGAGTAGCGACAGTCAGGATTCGGTAGACTCGAAGTTCAAGTGCAAGGTCTGCTCGAAGCAATACGCTACACTGAAAGGTCTGAAGAAGCACGCGTTGGTCCACGAAAAGAAGTACAAATGTAACGTTTGCTGTAAGATGTTCTACAAGCAGGAGAACATGGAGAATCATCAGAAGATACACGCGTCGAAGCCGCACGCGTGTCAGCTCTGCCACGCGTCTTTCTCCAAGCCTCAGACTCTCGTGAGGCATCTCAAGTCTCACACGGACAAGGTGAACGACATGATCAAGCAGATCAACACGAACGAGCGAAGAGACAGCAAGGAGCCGAAGAAGGAGCCCAAGCTCGAAGACGACAGCGAAGATGACGCGAGACCTGCGAACGAAACGGAGGAGTTCGAAACCGCGCCCGAGATGTTCAAGTGCGAGACTTGCAATCAATACTGTTCGTCGTCAAAGAACTTGAAGAGACACGCTCTCTTGCACGGCGAAAAGAGGTACTCTTGCACCGTGTGCAACAAGTGGTTTTACAGACCGGACACGTTGAAGAAACACGCGGAGAAGCACGGGCACGGATTGCTCGACAATCTGGTGGACAACAACAAGATGTACGACGACTCGGACGACGAGATGCCGAGCAACAACACGGCGGAACCCCCGCCGGAGAACGAAAACATCAAGAAGGAGGAGAGCGACGAGGACGGGACTGGTGAGTACAAGTGTCAGCACTGCGACAAGGTCATGGCCACGAAGAAGGGTCTTCGACGGCACGTGTCGTTGCACAAACCGAAGGCCGAGCCGGTGACCTGCGAGATCTGCAGAAAGGTATGCGCGAGTCAGGCGCGTCTCGTGCTCCATCAGAGAACGCACAAACCGAAGGAGAAGGTGCCGCGCGAGTATCTGTGCCACATCTGCAGCAAGGTGTATCCGAGCAACTCGTCGCTCACGTATCACATGCGCACCCACACCGGCGTCAAGCCGCACGTGTGCACGACGTGCAACAGCGGCTTCACGACCACGACGAGTCTGGCGAATCACATACGAATTCACACGGGCGACAAACCGTTCGTCTGTCACGTGTGTAGTGCAGCGTTCGCCGTGAGCTCGGCGTTCCGCAGACACCTGACTCGGCACACCGGCGAGGCGAATTACGTGTGTCCCACGTGCAACAAGGCCTTCAAGCGACTCAGCACGCTGAAGGAGCACACGTACACGCATTCCGGCGAGAAGCCGTACGTGTGCAAGACGTGCGGCGCCGCGTACAGCCACAGCGGCAGCCTGTTCGCGCATCAGAAACGCTGCCGCGCCCAGTACGGCGAGATGATCGAGGATCAAAATCATCATCACATACCGCATCCAGTCAGTCACATTCACATGAATATGAACACCGTGAACAACCCTGGCCGACCGCTCACTGTGTTAAGTCCGACGTACTAAGATCGGAGTGTGAAACGAACACGAACGGTGTTACTCGCGAACGTCTGAATATATTGCGAACTGCTGATACGGTTGCGACGCGGCAAGCAATAATTACGCGAATGAGAACTTGTTTGATGAATTTCAAGACTTGGTGTCGAAAAGTGTGACTTCAAATCGACTCTAAGCTTCTTCTCCAACGACTTACTTTTTATGTGAAAGTAGATTATCAAAAGACAAATGGCAATCGTAGCAGCACTTCGTGCATAAGTTGAAAATATCACAGCGAGAATTATATTATCTGTAAATATATGAGCAGACTTTTTTTACAAATAAAGAGAAGCACGTTCTTCTTGGATTCTCCACTCGAGGAGTTTTTGCTTTTAGAAAAAAAAAAAACAACACGGCGAGCGCGCGTAATTGCGCGGTGTAATTGCGAATTGATCACGCATTGACAAAGAGCGTTTTCCAAATATATAATAGGATAAAATTGCCATCTCGCACTGAGAAGCAGCGGATTATTTTTTTATCGTTCGACGTCGTGAATATATATCGCCGCGCCATATATATCAACATATGTAAATATACACATATATATATTATATATTTTTGTATATCATTCGTACATAATCCGGATCCTATTATATACATACACATGTTACACGATATTGCTTGAGTTTGCGTATTTTAGAGAGAAAAATAATCGACATTTTCTAAAGTATTGGCAAATATATCGAAGAAGACGCACATTTCTCAATTAAGAAGCTCTCAAAGTGATAGTGCAAAAAATTTCAATTTCAAATTTCACGGCTGTTATTTGAATTTCTAAAGTGCTGTTTGAAAGTGTTGATACGCGCAATATTAATGACACTAGAAATGTAATATCGGACACGCAACGTTTGAACTGTGATTATATTCATAACTCGGTGAAGAAATTGACGTTTTTTCTTTACGCACACACACACTCACACACGTATACACATTCGAAATAATCGGCATATATTGTTTAAACGCCAAAGTATATACATCATAGAAAAGACATAATTACATTGTAGTACAGTTGCAAATTTACTTAAAGAAAAAAAAAACAATTATGCAAGAAAAACATTACTAAAATGCATATTATGACGTAACAGTTAATCATATTGATTTTTTAACTTTATTATGTTAATAGATCGTATCGTAAAGCGCATTTTACACTTCATACAAGGCCACTGACTTCAGCATTCGCGCGCCCCATTTCTTCATGCTCCTCTCGTTTTATTTATCGTTTATTACGATCTCGAGCTGCCCTGAACTCGAGTGCCATATTCGTTTACCGGGAGTAAACAAATTGCGAAACGAGAGGAATAGGGAGGAGAGCGGCGGACGCGTGACCGCCATAAATCGGTGTCCGAAAAAATGCCAGCTCTGAATTATACATAGGCGAGACTGATTATACCACTTATTTAGATATTTAGCCAATATATAAAGCTTGTAAATCTATTATTACATTCTTTAATGAATTAAGTTTAGCATTTTAGTAGTTGACCTAGTATTATGTCACTTTTATTTTATATTTTTTTAATTATTACTTTAAAAAATAGTATATTATCTGTAAATCTTGTCATAATATGGATCTCTCCATTTTTTAATGCTACGTTTTCGCCTCTTTAACTTAATTAAGAGAGAATTAATTTTTATCACGCTCGTCATTTCCAACGTCACGGGAGGAGAAATGGACAAGCAAACAAATTATCTCGACGTAAAAACGGAAAGATAATGAAATTGAGCATGTAACCAGATGGCAAGTACTTCGTATTGTTTCATTTTAGTACAAAAAGTTGTCGAATACGTGTATCATATAGGCTTAAAATGTATAAGATCCTCCATATTTCTACTATATAGAAACAATAATTTGTAGTGCCATTTGGAAAAATAGAATTTCGTATTAAAATTTAATTACTTTCTATGCTTGCGCAAAAACCCTACTCTAAAACAAAATGTATAGTTTTAAAACGAAATTGTATGCAAAATCTAGACTTGATAGATTATGCAGATTTTTCTCTCTCTCTCTCTCTCTCTCTTTCTCATATAAACAGAAATGAATCAATCTTAAATGAATGATTTACCATTTCTTAATTCCTGAGAGCATACAGCAGGTAAGCAAAAAGGAACATGTAACATATTTTATATGTGTATTATTACACATATAAAACTTTTATCTTATATTACAAGTTTACAAGTATTTCGTACATGAACATAAAATTATCACGAGTGATAATTTTCTGACAATAATAAATAACATCTTTTTACACCTTTCAATCAGTTTTAAGTTTCTTACTTTTTTCAAGTAGGTTCTTTTCTCTTCGATTTCATGTATTTGTTCTACTTTTATCCTTTTCTGTTTCACTTGAAGAAACAGAAAACCTTTTCTATTTTCATTCATATTCTTCACTTTCACTTGATGTGTCTTCTTCCTCCTTTTTCTTCTTGATCTTTTTCAGTAATCGGTAACGCCGATAAATAGAATGTCTCGTTCTCTTCAAAACTTTTGCCAAATCGGAATATTTTTTTTTTGGATCCAGAGACGGATTGTTTTCCAAGTGTTCGAGTATAAGTTCGTCTTCGGCAGGTCTGTACCTGGTAATTTTAACTTAAGTATTAAGTGTGTTGGCTTCCGGTACTGTATAATTTTTACAAAGCAATATATTTATAACATGTTACTTCTCACAATAGTTGTCCAACAATAAAGACAGAATCGTTGAGTTACATACGAAATATGTCACACATTACCTTGTTTGCTTAGTTGAATTGTATAGAATCTTATATCTATGATAAACACTGTATAAAGTTCTATTTGGAAGACCATCGGCTAAGAATTGTACGAACTTTTTTCTTTCTTTATGACTCCGTATGTTCAACAGGTTGTCGTCGTTCCTCAACTCTAGAAACGGTCTTTTCACATCCCACTTATGTAGCTGTTTCGGAATGTTTGTATAACATTATGAGCAAGTTTTACACACATTTTTAAATACATATAGATAATAAAAAGTTGAATTTTATTTTCAGAGATACGTATTGAGAAATATATCTGACACATACTTCACAAAATGCATTCCAGTTTCTGACAATGATGTCATCCTCGTCAGAAGAGTACACACCCTTTCTGAGTGGCACTATTTTCTCAAACTTTCTTATTTGATCCGATGTCGGTAGATGTGATCCTGCACGTGTCTCGATTTCGTGCTGTGGCGGCACTGTGTGTCTGAGTTTCACCGACAAACGATACAATTTCTGCAACGAAATTCATTCATATTTTAAGTGCTTTCAAAAATAAAATATTTTCTTAATTAAATGTGACATCCATTACCTTTGCCTCATCTCGAGGGAGCTTCTCTTTCAGTGCCATTTGCTGTGCTAAATATGTTACATCGCTACGATATGTATCCTGATGAATAAAGTCGTAATCACTGTCCTCGTCGGATATATTTTTATTGTTTTTTAATTCATTTTTACTACTGTTTTTATTTAATTCATTTTCTTCACTTCTTTTGTTTCCAATTTTACTGCTTACAGATTTATTTGCATCAGCATTGTTACTCACTGTCATTTCCTTCACATTATTTTCCTTCTCCACTTCCATTTTCACATTTTTATCTTTCTCCTTCGCCACTTTCTTGTTACTATTTTCCATTTTTTTCTCTAGATCATCTTTCTTTCTCTTTTTCGTTACGCTATCTTCTTTCTTTTCTTCATTCTCTGCATCACTCTCCTCTTCCGTTTGTACTTTTACATTACTATCTATCTCTTCGTTATTTATTTCATTTTCCTCCTCTACTAATTCCTTTGTATCATGTTTCTTCTTTTTCATTTTATACTCTTTTGATGCTTTTTTTACATTGTTTTCTTCCGTCTCTTTTTGTATATTATCTTTTTCCAACTTTCTTTTTGCGCTATCTTCTTTCTGTGCTTTAACATTATCTTCTTTCTCTGTTTTTATTTTTATATTAATATTTTTTTCCGTTGCTTCATTATCTACATCATTTTCCTCTTCTGTTTGTTCTATATCATGTTTCCTCTTTTTTTTCTTTATGTGATGTTCCTTCTCTAATGTTCCAATTACACTAACTTCTTCCGTCTCTTTCTTAATATCATCTTCCTTCAACTTTCTTTTTGCGCTATTTTCTTTCTTTATCTCTACATCATCTTCTTTCTTCGTTTTTATTTTCACATTAGTATAGTCTTTTTGTTCTTCATTATTCATATTATTATTATCTTCTACAATTTGTATTTTACGAAGTTTTTTCTTTGTTAATTTTTTCATTTTATCTGTCTTCTCCGCTTCTGTCTCATCTTCAATCTTTATTTTCTCATTTTCTTTCTTTTTTTTCTTTGAGATTATCGTCACGTTAATGATATGATTATTATCGTCACTGCCTATCTCCATTCTGTTTCTTATATATACTAATATATACTGTTACTTATATTTACAATAGATTTCTTCTACTTATAAAAACTTAAAAAAACCTAAAATCTTAAAAACAAATAAACTCTTATAAAAATCAGACGTATTCTTGTGGTTAAAGTACTTGTCCGTCTTATAAAATTTATTTTTAACAGAACACACTATGTTATCTACTTATATTTGAACTTCTACAATAAGGATTTTATGTCACTTTTAACGTGTAACTTCTGATTTTTCAAATCCTTATTTTTTTGAGGTAATTAAAAAACAATAACTTTCAACAACTCCCCCGCAAAACATCACTTAGGTTATGTTGTTTCTAACGGCACAAGCCGCACAAGGCCCGCGAGGCTTTCAACTGATGATTTCAACGCCATACACTCACAAGAATGGGAACTACGAGAGGATGTCCACTCTCAGACGATATAAAAATGTAAGGTTTGAATCCGCGCTACATCGATTTCACATATCGATAAGTCTCTCTTGTTTTCGATACTCTCTTCGATTACTCTTGTTGCTCTCCGGCTCGATTTTGCATCACAGCGTACCCGTACGTCATCTGATAGTAAGCAGACGGGAGCGGATGGTTTTCTTAGGTTAAAAGGATAGATCGAGTAAAGAGAGAGAGAGAGAGAGAGAAGGAGAGAGATCATCAAAATATCAAGTTAGAGAATGAAATAATTTTTATTGGAAGCACGTAACCAACAGAACACACAGAGTATACAGTCCATTTATAGGCCTGGATAACTTCAAGAGCAAGACTTATCCCACAATTAATGAGAAACATTACAACATGGCCTCAGCATCGAGTACAAGTGCACGCAGCCTGTTCGTTGAGTCAAAGATGAGATTGGCGGATAGAGTGCAAGTCAATGTAAACAATATCGCCTCCCTCGCCAGGCAGATACAACGGGGTTCAAAGAGCAGTGATGTAATACTTTTTTTGTTTCTTTTCGCTTTCAATCGGCCGTTAATTTCTACACGCGTAGCATAATTGTCCCGACCATTTTCACAGATCTTGATGCACGCGGCGAGAAACTTCGCGCAACAGGAACACGGTTTGGAAATGACGGAGACCAGCTTGAAGAAACTCTCTCTCATCGCCACTCACTTGGAGTATCAGATGGACGCGATCGACAGAAGTTCAGCGATGCTGGAAGAAGTTACCGAGCAAGTGAGATCGATGCAAATTGTTTTGTGTCACTAGGTTAAAGTTTACAATACATGTTTGTTTACAATTTGTAATACAATAAGTTTACATGCGATATTTGATTTAACTGAACTCTTTCTGCACTGTCAAGTGTATAAAAAGTATAAATATTGTGACTGTGTGTAAGATCTCTAAGTTTTCTGTGATACACATTTGTACAAAGACAAAGAAAATTACATTTAATATATAACAGTGGTGAACAATATTTATTCCTTTTAGATTTAATCACCAAGAGTTCAAATAATAAAGTGTTTTTATTATCTTCCCTCTCCTTTTATCACTTGTCCTTTGAACTTAGGGTAATTTTTTTTTTTTTCTATGGAAAAGAGAGGAAAGATGTAAAAATATACACGTGTTTGCGCAAATTCTGCCATTTATTCCAACAAGTTAAAAGGTTTATGACATTTGACAGAACATAAGATACAATTGTAGATATCTTTGGGAATTTTCATACACATGCACTTGAAAGATCAGCTTCTCTCTTTTGGTGTTTAAATATAATATATCACATATAAATGTAATATAATGTTACACGTGAATAACAAAAAAAAAAAAAACAAACAATTAACTATGATTGAAAACAGTTACAGTAGAATTTGGTCACAGAAGTCGCATTTTTTATATTAACTTTTTGTATTAAAAAAAAAACTCTGTTTAACATCAAATTCATCAGGGATAAAGGATATCATAATGACCGGGACGATATAGTAAATGCACAGCTGGTATGGCACCTTCAGGGAAGTCATGGGCAGTGACTTCAGTTCCCGCGCCCCTGTCCATATAACGAACTCTAACACCGGTTCCTAAAGCGCTACTCATTGCTATAATATGAATATGATCAGATTCTTTATACATTGGTTCAACCTCCTGTAACAAAATCATGTTTAGGTAAACATTGTACACAAACAAAAAAATTGCCACATGTGTAAATGACGAAAATATTTGCAAACCTGATGGCAGAACTCTATGATGGTTCGTTCTCCTTCGATAAAATGTTGATAGAAGTCGGCGTCGCGTTGTAACTGACCGGATGTGATTAATCTAAGAAACACAACAACGTAATCGGAATAACCTTGTTCGTTGAACAACTTATGTAATTCCATATAACTGGATTCTGTGTCGCTGCCACCCACTTTGTCAATGACTTCCATGAACTGTGCAACAAACACAATTTGTCAGAATCAATCTCTGCCAGTTTTGCAATGCTAATAATTGCGATAATCTTACCGTATCGTGAAAATCTTCAACTGTAAATTGGGGAAAACCTAGAGCTACAAGATTATCTTTGCTTTTTAAAGCTAAATCTCGAAACTTATCATATTCCTCCTTATTTCCGATTAATTTTTCCAAGTAAGCATAACTAAACGCTCTGAAGAAACAGTTGCCATCAGGTCTCGTTCTCCTGATGTAAGAATACTTCTGAGCCAGGGTTTTAGCCTTTGAAAGATATATGTCGTCCTCTCCATATTCTTGTTCTAAGCTCTTCAGTGGTTCCTTCTCACCGACTAATGCTATAGATTCTGAGATCTAAAATATAAAACAGGTTTTCCTCAAAAGAAAATAATCATGACTCATGTTAGTAACAAAAAATATAATTTTTACTTTACTTACTAAAAACTATAAATTCTTATTTATAAGTATATTATACAGTTATATTTAATTAAGTAACTTTTTTTATAGAGAGAAAAATAATCTTTTGAGAGAAGGTTAATTTTCAGAATATACGATTTTGATCACACGTGAATTAAGAAAACCTGATCGTTCTAATTGAACTTTTGAAAGAACACACTTCAAAATACACATGGCACAAACGGTATATTAACCTCTTTTTCGATACGTCTCTGTTGTTGAAGTATCAACTCATCCTGGTTAACTTCTGTAAAAAAGAAAAAGAAGAAATGGAATAACGAAACGCTTGACACAAATATTCGCAATGATAAATTATGCCACGAGACCTGTGTTCTCTACAGAATGATCTTTGAGCGACTTGTCTCCCATATTTCAAAATGATTTTCGTCGAATTTCACGACGCCCGTTCTAAAGTCACTTTGAGTTGTCAATCGTAAACAAAAGCCCGATGTCTGCGTGTCAGGTTGATGGTTGTTTGGTCGGCTGGTGCTGTAATGGCGAACGAAGAACATCTAGCGGTCATTTGTCCAAGTGCCAATATGCGTTTAGTAGAGAAAATATATTTGCAGTACTTGATATTTCTGCAATAGACATTTTTATGTTCTTTGTAAAAGTTTCTTTTTGTACATTCTATGAACGTATAGCAAAAAAAGATAATTCTCGTATTTATAAATCATTTTAAACGTCATTTTCAATTATGGCGCCAATTTACATGTTGCAGGGATATTCGACGCGTTTAAAGTCTGGTGAGGTTTTCGTGGACGTCTTGCTCGTTCGCCGACAGATGGCGTCAGCGATCAACTTTTCGCTGGCGGCGTCGCGGTTTCAAAAAAGCACAGAACCACGTGGACGGGATGCGGAGTACCAGGTTTTGATTAACTTAATCAACCGATTATTTCCGTTGGAATTGGCTGGATTCGCATTGGTATGTGTGTTTGCTACTTATATTACTCCGATGATTTATTAATTATTCGCAACATCATTATTGAAATTAATTAATTTCCGCAAGTTCTTCCGTGTTAAACTATAACGTCGATACATCGAGTTTCGCGAACCTTTACGAGCTCGATCCTTCTTTTCGCAATCTCTCGCAGATTACAAATTTCCACGTTGTTTCGTAATGAAACCGCGAGGGACCATGAGTCGCGAATAATTAAGGATATATCCTGGGAGCGTGACGTGGCAGATAATTAGCTGCAGGTATATTCGCCCAGGAGAGCATCGGTCTACACTAATCCGTCTCGTATACAGCTTGCGATCGCGTCCGCAATCGTGTTGTTCTTCCGGTCTGGTGAACAGCCTCGATTCCACGCGCGACACCGAGTTACATCCCTTCCTCCCTCCCTCCCTCTTCGCAATTGCACATCCGATTTAATACCGCGGAAAATTTAATCCTCAATAATTGTACTATCATCAATAATTTTATTCGCTTTTATTATCAAGAGACGAGCTTTTAAAATAATTTTCTATTATTTTGTGCATCTGCACGTTGCATTGTGCGTTCAAATTGTTCATTTTTTTTTACTTTGTTAAATTTAATTATTTTGTTAAATTGAAGATATTGCAACTGTTTTGTTCGCAAAAAGTAACAGCAACAATTTCTCTCCCCAACGTTCAAGTGGCGTATCTTTGCGTTTGGCTTATTTTTGTTATTTACTACCGCGTGCGCTCTTTTTAATCGTGCCGCCACATCCTACGGCAGTGGTCGGATTTTTTCGAGCAGAACCGAGCGAACGTCGGGAGATGACTGTCTCTCCCCCGCTCGACGGGAAAACGATACGAGAGTGAGAGATCGTTCTCTCCTATGGACACTCCATTCGCAAGTCCGGAATTAAATTGCGAACAGATGCTCAGAAATCACCGCTCGCCTATTCGCACGCGCTTTTGTTTTCTTTTTTTTATTGTACCCTTCTCCTGTCTCCTCCCGTTAAGCTTTTCCCGCGCGCGCTCCCGGGGCTAAAAGCGGTTTAAAGCGCGATTCTGATTAGCGGCCGGCCGTGGACAAAGCCGCGTGCGGAGGAGAGACACTATTTTTCCGGATTAATAGCCAAAGTTTTTTTGCATTTCATACCTACGCTCGCGGTATCTCGTCCTGGAAGGACGCCGGGAATTTCGGCGATTAAGCGCGCGGAACTATCGTTCCTCCTCCTCGTTACATATCTCATTTCATTTGCATGCAAACAAGCGGCGTAAACTGCAAATTTTGTCGGTTAAGGGGAGACCTTTGTTTAAACTCTTTGATTTAATTTTTTCTCCCTCGGAGCGGAGAAGAAAGTGCGGCGTCTGCGATGAAGCACGTGAATTAAACTATTAGAGAAACAAAGGAAATAAGAAGTTTCCCTCCTTCCCCCAAACGCTAGATGGGAGATATATTTTTTAACGTGCAAATTAATTACGGACCCTTGTACAGCGTGAAATTAAATGTAAACTTTATTTTACGCGAAGGTGCGCGCAATTGTTGTAACGCGCTCCGCGTTGAATTCCGCGCGTTTTCGTTTTTGTGCTCACATAATTAAACGTCACGGAGGGGAGGGGGAGGGAAACAACGAAAGATCGAATGAAGTCGCGAAGTATAATTCTGCGAATGCGGAACGTATCGGATGCCATTAACGCGCACACACGCGTAAGCGGTGTATGCGCCATTGTGCGATAAGCGTAGCGCAAGTAAACGCCGAGGCCCGGGCCGCGCTATTGTTTTCGCGGTATCTAACGAATGGTTAATTACCGTGCGGCGCGGCCACGCAGGAATGCGTTATTGTTTGCAAGTACTGAAAAGGACGCAACCGAGACAGAACGGCCGATCCGGAGTATATATACGGCGAATGAAGGAGAAAGGAAGAGAGAGAGAGAGAGAGGACGGGGAAAGAGGGAAGAACAAAAGAGGAAGGAACGGACGGAAATAAGGACGAAATGCTTTGGAAATTTCAGAGGAAGCGGAGGAGGTCGAAGCGCGAAAGAAAGAAAGCGAAAGAAGAAACACGCACGGTAGAGAGAATCTCTCGCTTTCTTCCTCCCTTTCTCTCTCTCTCTCTCTCTTCTCTCTGTCGGTTCAGTCTCGTTTCCCGGCTCATTAGCCTCAAAATGGCGTCTAATCTGATTCACGCGGCTCCTTGCCACGGTTCGCGGAACACGACAGAGAAGATCTTCGATTACTTTCGGGTGACGGTAGCTGCATCGCGCTCTCTTACACCGTCGGGAGAAACGCGCAGGGAAAAGACCGTTGCTCTATATACAGAACAGTCTGATCGAACGAATTATCGGGCCAATTGTGAACTTCTCGCTCCCACACATCTTTTATCCGAAGCAACGGAAATACTATTTGCGGTGCGTGTTGGATTTTCACTCGATCAAGTCGTGAGGAGAAAACCGGATCGGGAAGATGTATCCTGAAAGGAGAGTGTTTCGTCACGTGTAATGCTCTTTGTGAACTTCTCTTTGCGAATTCGCACACGTCTGACGTAACTCGCGCGGCCGATTACCGCCCGCGTGTCCGACCATCACGCGGGGAGTTTCCACTCGCCGGCAATCAGTGAAACGCGCTCGTCAATGGTCGGACGCGGAGAATTTAATTTGATACACAATTCGCGCGATATACAATTTCAATGCGTACTGACATAAAAAAAAAAAAACAAAAAAAAATTCATCAGCTGATCGTGTTTGCGGGCTGGTCGATAAATCTCAAAGAACGTTCCGTGAAAATCTAAAGATTCGCAGTCAAGCACGTTCGCATTATTGTTCTCCCCTTATGATATTTCCCTTTCGTGGATAATTCCGCACGTTCGCGGCCTTTCCGCTCGCTCGTTCTTCTTTATTTTTTTCTTTTATTTTTGGCGAGTTTTATCCAATTCGAAGAAACGAGCGCCGCAAGATGGATATAGAGATCTCCCGCTAATTGAATCGTCGTCGCCAGAAGAAATAGCTACTTGCGCACACAGAATTGGATTTTCCGATCATTAAGTAGACCAGCTCCTTTTGTTTCTTTTTCCTGTCGAGTTTTGTTAGCACAGCGCGAGAGAGAGAGAAAATGCTTCGTTCTCTCGAAATTACGGAAATCAATCCGCTGTGCAACTTTGATAACAAGTCCGAAAACTACTCCGAAATCTCAGAATTTTATAAAGCACTCGGGGTTAAAAATACATTTGCTCTTGTATTTTTATCTTAAAAGTATTTTTTCAACGATCTCCAATTTCATTACGCAATCTCCTAATAGAAAGAGAAAGAAAAAAAACGTTTTTTTATAGGTTGTAAACGTTATTGTAGGTTTTTCATGCGTCTGTTGTTAATTACGCATTGAATTATCACGCTGAAATACTAGCTTCTCGCGCTCGAGAAATTAATGAATAACGATAAAATTCCGCTGTCGTCGTAATTCGGCGGTCGCGCCAACTCACCTCGCGCCGCGAAACGTGTATCACCCAACTATTAGTTTCCGCAAACATTATCGGCGAACACGGCCCTAAGCTTATTAAACAAATTTCCCGCGATATAAACGGGACGACACCATTAAAACCCATCCTCCTTCCTGTGTTCAGCCCTCGCTTATGCACTCCTCGTTTAACTAACGCGCGGTAACAGCCTCTCTCGTGCGAAGTATTAAATATTCGCGAACGAGGGAGAGAACTGGTGCGTGTCGCAAAATTCGTCGCCGATGGTCTCTTCCATCGAGTGGCGCGCAAAATAAGTGCATATATCTCAATTTAAACGCAAAACCTCTATCGCGGGGGTCACGCTGGATGGAGAAAAAATTTTTTTTAAATTTAAAACTAAAATAAAAATTTTATTTTGCAATATAAACTCAGAAAAAAATTGCAACAAGACATATATTACTTATCGTAGCCGAACATTCGTGTGTGCAAATCGGTTTATCTTGCCCAGTAAAAATGGAGAGATACTTTTCTTTTTTTTTTTTTTTTTTGTATTTTACACTCCATTTAAAATCAACGATATATAATATTATCGATACTCTTTTATCTGTGCCACTTTTTATTGTACATTTTTTATAATATAATTAATATTAATTTCACGCGGTACGGTATTTATAATTTATGTAATTAATATTAAAATTTTATACTTTATATAAATACTGTATGGCATATACATTATATAAATTTATATAAATACTGTATGGCTTCTGGAGAATGAAATTTGGATTTTTGACGTAAAAAAAAAGCGCAATGAATCCCCGTTATATCTTTCTCTGCCGTCAGCACTCGTCGCGCTAACAATCGCGCTGATATCTGTGCCTCAATAAAACAGCTGTGTGATAATAAAATAATTTGAAAGATTAATAATATTCTACTTTCGTTTTGCTTTCGATAAGAACTTGAATAATTATTATTTCGAGCTAATTTCGATCTTACAAATTGCTCGCGCGAGCCAACACCTTCGATGTTACTGTCGCATGATGATTAATGACGTGGCAAGTGCGGCTGCTACAGTTTATTGGTTACGGCCCATCGATGATATATGCAGCGTTATTCCTCAAGCATGAGAAATCTTGCTCGCTTCGTTGGCAACAATACGGTGCGAAATCGTTTCATTAATTCCGCGCTCGAAGAGCACATTGCAATCAGCGACGAAAAAACTCCTTCTCGACATCTTAAGAAATATCCGTGTGAAAAACAATAGAAAATATAGAAGATGGCTTTCTTGTAATACGAATGAGATTTACATTATTCAGTAAACGTTTACGAGCAATAAACTTGTGATACTTTTCTTTTTTTCGAAAAACTATAAAAACTCCGGTTCGCAGTCATTCTTTTTTATTATTGTCGATAGTGATTTTAATACGCGTCCGATAATAAGAGAGTTTTTTCCATTTTGCGCGATCTCTCTCTCTGTTGGAGAACGCTCATTTGAACTTCCGCTCTTTTCTGCATTTTATTATTTTCCCCTCCTCCTTCTTCCGCTCTTTCACCGCGATTTATATTCATCCGAGCGTTGCCGCGCCATTATATTACCCCCCGGTTTGACCGTATCGACTGATTCAATGGGTTTACTCGTGATTAAACTTTGTCAGAAATTGTATAAAACTTCCGAAGCTTAATATGGTGCTTAATGCATTTTAGTTACTTTTTTTTTTTTTAATCTCCAGCAACGCTTATATTTAGCGCTTTATATATTTCATTCTCGATATTAAGAATATGAGTTTTAAAAGAAACTCGATCAATCGAGTTTCTTAAACAAAGAGCGAATTTTCGATATTAAATATTCATCGCGAAAAAAACATTTCGATCGAATTATTAAAAGATTTCGACCTGCCCACGCGCGCGTTTGTTCGATTTCACGTAAGTTTCGCGCGATTATTTCGAAATCCCGAACACATCGATCTGGTTTTCTCGATGGCGGTGCATATATATCGGCGAGCGTATGCGCGACGTGTATATGGCGCGGCGCGAGATACACACAGATTGCTCGTGGCACGTGCTTCTGACAGTTTAAGATTATTTACACGTGGCCACACCGAACGCTCTCCCGTCCCCGTATCGAAGCGAGAAAAGACGCGCATAATACAAACCCTTTGCAGAGGCTGGAGTTTCCAGCCCTGCAAACTGACGCACGTAGTACATACGTGATTGCAGGCGTCGTCGAGAAGAATAAACGTCTCTCTTCGCGAGCGCGATAAATTTTTCACTCTGACTCTATTTTCTCCCCTCGTGAATTAATTATACAAACGTTGATCGACGTTGATCAACGATTTAACGTCTCTCGCGTTTGAAGACTTTATTGTCAAAAAAAAAAAAAAAAGAAAAATCAAAATCAAACGCGAAAAACAAACTTATTAAGAAAGATCGATTTATCGACGTTACTGACCCAGTTTCACCCTCGTTAAATCACCATGCGCGCAGTAACCCGCTCTCGTATCCCGGGATACGTGCCATATTAAATTCCTCGCCGTGTGGCCGGTCATTTTTCTGCCAGGCTCGGCGTCATCCGACGATCGGTCCAATCGGTCAAACACGCCGCGCCGACTAAATCGCTCGTGACGCCGAACTCGAACTACGTACAGGAACGGTTTCTATCCACGCATGTGTCGATCGCTTCGGGAAAACTCGCGCGCGCGACGTGACAAATGATCTCACCTGGCCGTGGCACTTCTCTAATCCTTTCGGGCGCGGATCCGCTTCGTACCTACTCTCGCGTACCCCCCTTTCCTCTTCCATCCCTTTCTTTTCCTTCCGCCTCGTCGCGAGAATTCATCTCCGCGGAGAGATACGCGTCGCTCTCTTCTCGACCGCGCGCGAGGAAAACTACTTAGGAGTCGCTGATGGAAAGCATTTTTAGCGCACGTCCGCCGCACGCCAGACCGCGAGATTTATCATTTTCCTGGGAAATGGCGTTGCGTTATCAACGGCGACACACACCGTGCCGCGCGTATGCAACACGCTCCGACGACGATCGATCATCCGCGCTCAACCTATTCAAGCGTGCGGCGTGCGGCGAAAATTCGGAAGAAGAAGCGAGAACGCGAAGAGACGGAGGAGAATTTCCGAAATAAACTTCTTGCACACACGCGTCGTTGCAAGACGACGTTTCGAGGAAGACGAGTCTGATTGTTTGAAAGTTAAGGTATTCACGAACGGAACGAGTCCCAAGTTGGCCCGCTTATACCCAAAGGGGTAGTGAGATTCATCTCGCGCGGGAAACTCGGTCGAACGATATATTTTAATAAGGTTGCAACGGGTGAATTAGGAGCCACTCCTGAGCCATTACAGTCTGACGATCTCTCTGTATGCCGCGTCTCGCGACGTGTTTTTACCTCCACGTGCGACCGAGGTATGGCGAGTAAACCTCGTCCGAGAGAGAGAAACTTCCTCGTTAGCCTCATTAGGCGTCGCTACGTTTCATTAGCGAAGTGGCGACCAGACCGGGTCGACGTTGCCGAAGAAATTTACGACGGTCGCGTTTTGTTCGGGGGAAGACGCGCAACTTCCCTTCCGCTTTCTCGACTCGCTTTGAGAGTCTCGCACGCCGCCGGGGAGAATGCGGAGAGCTCGAACAGAACCCTTTTACCCCCTTGTATAATATATTGTATGTATAATATTAACATTGTTAATGTAATAGTATTCCGTCGGACAAAAAAAAAAAAAATCTCCGAATTAGCTACGCGAATTGATGAGCTGATCCGGAAAATTAAGCGACGCGAATTTCTATAGGCGCTTCAATAACTGTCTTAACACGCTATTGATTCAGTACACATTATTGCTGCTAGTGCGGAAGTTCGTGATTGGTACTCAGCGTGTGTTCAACCCCGGGCTCGAGGATCCTTAAACTTTATCGTTATCGCCCGTTTCTGTACAGAAGCACGCAAACTTTCCTTTTATCGACGGTACAGCGAAGTTTGCTCTGCTTCTCGTACGCTCGATGATTCAATTATTTTTTGGTTTTTAAGTTTTGCGCGCTTCTGCCCCGCCCCACCATCCCCCATCCCTCTCTGCCTTCTCTCCCGTTAAAATCCACACCTAGCAAATGTGTTTGCAGTTTAATTTTGATGCTCTTATAGAAACGCGCAGCAGTTTTCGGGAAACGTACGTCTCTCGCCGCGAGAGACTCGTAAAAATGTCCGCGAGTTTTTTTTTATTTTGTTTTTTTTTTTTTCAGCTTTTCCTGAGAAAGTCGCGGCAAAGTCCGGCGCGCGGAAGTTGGCGCGCAAGATTGTAAAAAGATGTTTCCACTCTTGCACTTAAGTCATTCATTTATTTTTATTTAGTTTTATCTCTCGTCTGGAACGAAATAGAACGCAACGAAAATAGTTGCGCGTCGTACGCGACAATCTTCTCCATTTTACCGTTATTATTATTATTATTATCATTATTTCTGTAAGTTTTTTAAAAATTCACAAGCTCTCTCTCTCCACATTTACCAAGTACTTTTCTTGATTTACAAAAATAGAGATGTTCCTAATTTTGCGCGCAGAGAACTGTGTTGTAAATTTATTATAACTTTACATATCATAAATTTATTTACAACTGTACGAATATAAAAACGTAAAATTACGATAAAAATGGCAAAAAAGCAATATGTTGAAAGTTGTGCAGTAAAAATATATATAACACACGTTGTCTGTTATAATCTAAAAGTATTGATATATTAATCGTGATATTTCATCACGAATTAAATTAATTCATAATTCAGATCTTCTAAATTATAACGGACGTGACCAGCCCGCGGCACGGCGGAACCTACTTTTGCAAACAAAACTACTACAAGACGACTCGTCGGAGCGTTTCGGCCCGCATCGCGCAAGCAATTCCATCGCTAAACCGAACGATCAATCCCGAAATCACCGACGCGAGTAAGTTCAATACGCGCGGCCCGCGTCATCCCCTTCCACAACGGGTGGTGTAAACACGCGCGCGTGGTGTCGTCTCGGGGGTGAGTCCGAGGGGAGGGAAACGGGCTTACCCGCGCGCGACCCGTCTTGCAATCGTGTGTGTGTGTACATGCGCTTATGGCAGGGCGAACTAATTAATCCGCGGCACGATTGCAAGTAAATCGAATGCGGGCCACCGCGTCGAGGGAGGACGCGGCGCGGTGCGGCGCGGAGCGCGCGGTTTGCCGGTCGGCTTCTCTCGAAATCCCGGGTAGTTCCGCGCGCTCGTCGAGTTAAATATGCAAATCGAGTTGCACTTATGTCTTGGCCCGCGGAAGTTCCAGGAGCGCGCTCGAAGCGGATGCAAACACTTCCTCTTTCCCCTCCTCGCTAGTTTCCCTTATCCTTCGCGGTGTAGGTAGAAAGGAAAGGAGGGAGAGGAAGGCTGGGAAACCGGAAGTACGCGCGGACGCAAGATCCTTCGCGTAATGTTTGCACGATTAAAATCAATTCCTAAAGTCGGGGGCATATCTCAGCCGTCGGTTGTTTGCTCGGTGAATCTTCATTCTCAGAGAACACGCGAGTATTTCTCTCTCTTCCTGTCGGGGATTCTGCGCGATAATTAAATATTACGGATTTTCTGTGCAGTAATTAAAATTAAACCGGTTTTTTTTTTACGACGTAGATATCGAGAGGAAAAAAAAGCGGCGCGATCTTGAAACTTCGTTAATTGTAACGTTGACTTAAAAATTCTTTTTTATCGCCTCTTTGTCTCGTTTGTCGTAATAATGATCGTAATGAATTCAATTATTACATTCTGATTTGATTTTGAATCGCGCGTTGCGTAAAGCTGTAATCAGAATGCACACGTTTTCATTCTATCGACGCTCCGCGCAAAATTTACAGACGGGGACGATAACTCGTTCACTTTCGTTACTAACTGCGAGCAAACGAGATTACATGTCTGTTTGCATAATTGGCATGCGCTCGGTAATTGATGGAAAATAAATAGGAACAGGCGTTCGACTTAATTGGAGCTCGACGAAAATGTCGACACTGTTTAATTTTATCTGTCTCTGTGTTTCCGGGGAAAATCGCAGTTTTTTTCACACTTCTCATTCATTTCGCATTCGCGCTCTCAATTTTAGCAAACGTAACGAAACGACATTTTTACTCACTGATAACAAAATTTCGGACCATATCACATGTATATTTTATACGTGAAAATTATATTTTCACAGAGAGAGATAAGATACTGCTTTATTTCTCGGGCGCTCTGAAAAAGTTCTCTCAGGCGCAACATAAACAAAGCAAAAAACCACACAAAAATAACCAAAACTGACAAAAATAATAAACAAAAAAGAAAAATACGAAAAATGCATATAAAATAAATAAACAAAATAAAAATTAAAAAAAAAGGAAAAGAAACTAAAGAGACAGAGGGAGAAAGAGAGAGAGAGAGAAGGGAGGGGGACAGTTGCTTGATTACAAATTCACAAATATTCTTAGCTGAGGTTTCCTCTGCAGAGCAGCCGTATCAAGTAAATGATGGCTCAGCCACCTCGGACGCCGAGAGTTGCTATTATTTATTACGTTAGATTGCACTACATCACTGCCACTGTAATTAATTACCGCGTTCTCATTTCGAAATCCCGGTTTGTTATGAAATGCTAATAAACAGCCGGCGGGGAGTTTGCGCGAGCCTTGGAGTTTCCAATTTGTTCGGTTTTATTCGGAAACGTAAAATTATATCTCATTGTCAGAAAGAGAGGAGAATATTTGCATTCGGTATAGAAATGTATATAACGAGAAAGAATAATCTAAAAGACAAATACTTTGGTTGTAATTTCGAGTGAGAAAAAGCGAGATATTTGAAAATCGCGGTGCAATTTTCTTTATATTGAATTGAAATATACGTGTATGTAAGGTGTGTGTCTATGTGTACATATATATATATGTGTATACATATTCGATTATCAGCAATCGCGTTATCACTCCGTCCACCTGCGCGACGGCGCTCGTACAAGTTTTTTAAATTGGGAAACTTCGTTTTGTTTTCTATTCGACTTCGCGTCGCCGATGCGTCCGATCGTCGAGAGTCCCATGATATAGAAACCAAGTCCCGTGGCACCCGCGCGTGACTCGACGGCCACCTCCTTTCGCTCTTTCCGCATCCCAGTTTTTCTCGCGCGCGTCAGCTCTGTTTCCTCTTTCATCCCCGTTTTCTCTTTCTCTCCCATTCTATCTGTCTCTCGTTTTCCCCGCTCTCTTTTTCTTCCTTCCGGCGACGCTCGAGAATCCTTACGTGCTCTTGGCCGGTCCGAGTGGCCAAGTCCGGTGGGGGGTCTGTCGAGTGGGTTATTTGCTCTCTTTCTGGCGAGAGAACCGTTCCTCGTTTCACCGTTTCTTCCACTCCCCTTCGTTTCCTCTTCTTCGCGGCGCCTCCGCCAACGTCCTTCCTCTCTAAGTAGCAGAAAGAACTTCTTTTATAACTTTCGGATTGCGCGCTGTCCCGTCCATCTCTGTTCCTCTTCCGCCCGTGTGCAACCTCGTTTCCACCCTCACCGATTCGGTTTATCCTTCTATCATCAACCGCCCTGCCCTCGGTCTTCTTCGTTTCGTTTGTGTTTTCGCTTTCTCGTTTTCATCCCCCTCTTTTTCCTTCCTCTCTGTCTTTCTCTCCTTCTCTTTCTCTTTCGCTCTACTTGTTCAACTCTTCCGACGCAATCTCACGTTCCACTTCGTCTCTCTCTTGTTTCCAACGTTGCCCAAACGGCGTTTTCGTTCTTCCTTTTTTTTTTCTGGCACAAAATCTACCGGGGAGAGATCCCGGCGTAGTTTTAATTAAATAACGCATTCGCAGCTATGTGTTCGAAATAGCGGTGATTCGTCTTCCTGCGGTTCCCATACGCGCCGCTGCGCCTCTCGACGCACCCTTGTTGCAACGATTCCACGCTTTTCATTCTCTGTCAACGCGTTTCCCTAAGCGACTCGTAGAAGTTCCGCTACGCGCGAGTGAAATCTGCGTTTTATCGAAAATAGAATCGTTTGGATTGAACGTGTCAGAGAAAAATTGACATTTCTTTAAGGAAGAGAGCGTTGTAGAGAAAAAAAAAAGAGAAAAGAAAATTATTGCGCGTTATTTATTTATGTAGTGTTTACAATATTATATCAAAATGTAAGATAATTAAATAATTATACGCGAGTTACGAACGCGTCTCAAATAAAAACACACATTCCAAAATTCATCTTCCGAATCAGAAATTCGTTCTGGTTCACACTCTCGCGACCCTTTTCGTCGAAATTTTCTTCTGTTTGCGCGGCAGTCTGATTGGACTCACTGTTCCGTACGTAATTACACTTCGTCATGCTCTCTCTTTCTCTCTCTCTCTCTCTCTCTCTCTCTCCCCTCGTCTTCTGCTCTTAGTTCTATTCGTTCTCCACTGACGCGTGTTCACACTTGTCTTCGTCAAATGCTTCTCCCCCTTCATTTCTGCGCGAGGATTATTGTTAATAATTTCCTTTTGTACTTATCATTCCCGTTGTTTCACTCCCCCGTGTGATAAAAGAGTGTGATTCGTAATACAACACGAATTCATAATATAACACGCAATATAACATGTAATTCGCAATATAACACAAATATTTTTTTAATTTAAACTTGTTAGAAATGTAAAAAACGATCGGTGTTAAAATTTATAAATATATTTTGCAATGTTTACTCAAATTTTGTTTGTAAAAGACACAAGATTCTGAAGTCTGCTAATCTTTCTCAGTCTGATGAAGTCATTCACGCGCGTCCTCGCCTTTCACACAAGCTCCATTCGCGTAAATCACGGAATTTACTCGGCGGAGCTATTTGCAGCCGTATGGCCACTAAAGCCCAAAGTGTTCCACAAAATTATACGTTCGCCGTACGACCTCAAATCAAGACACTGACCCTCGAGTGTCGACACCCGCTTCGCCCGGAGATGTGTCCGTGCCCTTAAGGACAACTCGGACCGCACGTGGGATCGAGGCGAGTTTTATGGCGATCGTAAACGTGAGATTTACGCAAGCTGTAAACGCGACCGTGAAGATTCTGCGGCCGGAGATCCCGCAGAATCGAGCTTACACTATGCGCCCCGCGACTACGACGATGTTCCCACGATGGCGAGGGTACTTTCCGCGGCCGAATAGCGTGATGGAACGAGTAAACCTACGGTTCCGGAATTCTTCTATCGACGCAAAGAGAGTCTTTTGAAAAGTCTTTCACGTATCATAAAGATCCCGATGAGAATTGCCGCAATATAAGTTCGCGGCTGCGATGATGATCGCTCCGTGCAACGTGATTGTACTTGACAATCTTTTGCGCAAGGAAAACGAGTTTGTGCAATTTTACGAGTTCAATGTCTTGAACGGGACGAAAAGCGAAACGTTTACGGGTTTCAAACGAGGAATGAGAGAAGCTTTCTGCTGAAAAAATTAACATGTGCAAATACACGTATTTTCGATGTGATAGTTTTATTTTCTACGATATTACTTGTGTAATTGTTACATTATTTTTGAAATGCCAGCTGAGATGAGAATCAGCTGTCAGATTTGCGAACAGCTACAAATAAAATATTTTAATGACGTATTAACACGTACTAATAAATTAATACTTGAATTAAAAATAAAATATATACAGATATATGATAAGTAATATATACATATGTAAATTATACATATTATAAAAATACCGAGTCTTAGATGACTATGCGACATTCGCCGTCGACCCGTACTTTTCCTTCACGACACGGAAAACGACGAACTTTTATAACGTCAGATTCAGTAGATATCATTGCGATAAAACTTGATATCAAAACAGCAAGCAGCAAATATATACAAGATGCAATATTTTTAGTCTCCACGTTTTCGCACAATGTAACTTAATATTAGAAAACAAATCTGGAATCACACTTCGACGATTTCTAAAAATAAACTGATTTTCCAGTGAGCAGCTTGTGCTCAAATATCTTCTTTTATATCGACTAAATTTATAAACGTCACGTGTTGTTAAGCACAAAGTAATATTCGATAAACATGACACGCACATATCTCGTGATAAAATTGTCACAACAATTTATCACAACGTTCATCACGTTTATCGTGTACATTGCAAATAATAAAAAGACATGAAGTCTATGTCTGTTTAAAGTCTAAAATTTTCTAGTTTTGTTTCCCATATTTTCCTGAAAAACGCGCAATGAAACAACTGGAAAGACAAATCTGGAATCACACTTCGATACCGCTTCCGCAAATGCAAACTGGCTTTCCCAGTTTTTTGAGCATCGTTTGCTCAAGCTCTCTTTTTAGACCGTGATTAGAGTCATAAATGTGCCAAGTGTTAGGCATAAACGACAAACGTGACGCATTTTATAATAAATTTTTGAAAAAACCTTTATGATCGTAACGTTCACGTCACGTTTGTCGTGTATATATCGCAAGGAATAAAGAGTCAC
>QVOA01008096.1:0-27762 GCA_014825685.1 Pseudomyrmex cubaensis | reverse complement strand
ATATATATATATATATATGTATATATTCGATTTCTCGCAATTACACATCTTAAAACTCTATTATTTACACTTTAACAGATTACCATTGCTTTCTCACTAATCCGTCAATCACTATAACGATGTCCCACAGAAACGTCATATCCGATAGATTTGATTAGGTTTTTCCGGGCCTTTTCTATCAGTCAGCCAAAGTCTCTTGTGTCACTACTCGAGTATATAAGACAGGTTAAAACTACACGCATCTTCGGCAGAAAACTTTCGATTACACCGAAGACACCAGGTAGGAAGATTCATAGCCACAACAAACTTAAAAACGTTCTCATCAGATGCGCCCGCGGAAAATCGACCAATCATGTTGAGTAAATTTGGGTTCAGGTCAGAAGTCACAATTCGTAAGGCGGTACAATGAGTGGTGGTATCTTATCCGCCTTCGTCTTCTCGTTCCGTTGCCGGCTCCGATTCGCTCTTTAAGTTTGACGTCCAAGGAGATAAAGGCCATCGTACACAAATTTGTAGCCGTAACGTATGTTGTACCGCCTTGACGGTACCGGATCCTTTTCACAGGATTTCCAGACTTAGATTCAGGGAGAAGTAAGTTTCCGCCTCTGATTATTCTTTGAATCTCACTTTATTTCTCATCTTTCGATACAATATCAGCGTTTAGCGACGACTCGGCGGTAGTTCTCGAACTTCTACCCCAGATCTCGTCACACCATCTTTTATACCACTAAAACGAGGGCGTAGCCTCGCCTTACTACAAACAACATTGCACGAGTTTGTTTAGTAACTCGCTTGACCAGCTTTTGGAGACAAATCTACCGTCCTTGCTGATCAAGCGACACGCGCTCTTAACAATGCATCTAACTTTGTCACAATTAAAGACACGATTGCATCTTCGGCCTTTTATATTATTATTTCTTAACTTTTTCTACGTACGCGACCTTATATTAAATATATATTACTTCACACATTGTACGCAAATTTTATTTATTCCCATTATTTATTGCATTTTCTTATCTATCGTGCAACTTACTATTAAATCTGAGGTTGTCCCCATATCATGCGTACCCAATCTACATTTACGGTACGCTTTCTATTACTGGGTAACGCTTCCGCAATATTTTTCTTTTTTACATATTTTTTTACTACAATAATCATTACAACAATGGTTATTATAACTAACGTACTACTAACAGAAACTGTACAAATTACGTCCGAATGAACGCCTTCCTCTGGTTGTGTGTCATTTTTTACTATATTACTTATTTTGTTTAATTCTTCCCAGTTTACTACGTTTTTTAACTTTACGGGTATGAAACTGGTCTCGCGTGTGAGTGTGATTTTCGGTACCGACAAGTTATACTCAGGTAAGTACGTCTTTATGTTAGTACCATGTGCTGCTCCTTTTGTTTTAATGTACATTTCACGCGTCAGCAACTTACAGTTTTCGGATAAGGTCACTCGCCCCGTTCTTTTAATAACTGTCGTGTGCTCTGTGTCCCCCGCGCACTGTATCGTGACTTCCTCCTTGATATGTGCTGAGTACAGCCATATCAAGGGATTTCGTAACGCGATCCACAACGTTTGATTCGTCGCCACGTACCGTAAATCACACTCATCATCTTCTCGTAAATACAGTTGCACTTCACATGGTGATTTACTATCCACGTAGTACACTGCCGTGTTTCTATCACAGAAATAATGTTCACCTATGTCTTTACACTCATTTAATTCTTCCATGGACAATTTCGAATACGTTTTTCCCTTTCTGTCCACGCCGATTATACTATATCTTACGTCTACAAACATATACATATTTTCATGACTATGCACAGGTAACGGAACGACACTTACTAACTCGTACACAGGATATGACACCAAAGGAAGACTTATCACTGTTATAACATTTGATCCTCTTACATATGCTATGACTTTGCCGATTTTTTCTACAAAAAGTTGCCAACTTTTTTTTGAAATCTTGAAAGGAAATTGCATTCCTTCTGGTAATTTTGAAATTGCTTTCGTTATCTGTGCTAATATCATTTCTTGTGATATTACCGCCGGATGTATTACCCCACGCCTTAAATGTAATGTAAACTCTATAATCCGCTCAACATCTCGGATCAGGTCTGACACGATTGCGTTTACAGTAACAAAATATTCTGTCAGCAGTTCGCGTTGTGCATACTCGTCCAACGCCTTACCCAATCTATTCGTTACATTCAACAGTAATATTTCGTTACTCTGCAAAATGTCTTCTAACTTATTTAGATATACGACGGTCTTATTCAATATCCGGACCTGGCTTTTCGCAGTATCGTTTAAAATTTCTTGACCGGAGTTTAACGCGTCCAGCTGTTCATTTATTATATTTTCACTGTTAGCATCCATTATACCGAACAAATACTTAGACAAAGAACCAACTTCGTCTATCAAACCTCGCTTATCTACTATATTATCATTTTCTAAAAACTTAGTGCGTTCTAACATTGTTCTTAATTGCTCCTGTTCTTTATTTAACAATGCGGTCATGCTTTCACAATTTATCTTCGCAATACCATATTCTAGCTTTTTACAATAATACTGAAGTTTTTCAATGAACTCATGCAACTGACTATATCTATGTTGTACAGTGCTTATGTCTACGCTAATGGCGATTTTCCAATCCGACTCTACATGATAGTACTTTCCGATTTTTTCGAAATAAATTCCCGGTTCTCGATCGAATTCCATGATCTCGTACCTTTTAGCTATTCCGATTCCACAAATTAGTAGTATCATCAGTTGACGCATCTCTGCTACGATGTCACGACGGTCTCGCTGTTGGTGCCGTCGCCACTGCATTCTGCCGCTTCTGCCGCTGCTACTCTGCTTTTTCACGTACACTGCTCCTCGAGGTGTTTAACTCGATTTCTTTCACTGTAGCACTGGACTCCGATCCTTGTCGTCCTGCTGCTTCTGCTTCCTTGTTGCAGTAATTTTTGATTTTCAGTTTTCTCCGATAACTTTTGCCTGGGTTATCGTGGTATTTTTATGTTGTGGTAAACCCGCTGCTGTTTAGTCGCGCCTTTTAACTTTCTTCGGCTGTTTTGCTTGCCGTCGCACGCTGTTTCAATTGCGGTAGGTCAGTGCTATCGCTTGTGAGACTAACTCGCCTCTTCTTTGTTACAGGTGCCAAGGAACTTCTTCGTCGGTCATTCGTGCTTTTTATATTGTACTTCAGCAAATAAATTAACTTGTGATCCCCGGATAAAAGAATTTTTATTATCCTTCACTTCCTTTTCTTTTTACTCGAATCGGTCTTCTGGGTTCCTGCTCAATAGATCGTGTTTTCCTGACTGTATCGACCTGTCCCATTGCTACCACCAAAATGTTGTACCGCCATGATAATACCGGATTCTTTCCACAGGATTTCTAGACTTAGATTCGGGGAGAAGTAATTCCGCCTCTGATTATTCTTTGAATCTCGTAGGTTAGGACATCGTAAGAATTGACCAATTACAATCGTTTATCTTCGAAAATACGACAGCCTTACGATTCGAAAATTCTACCATTGGTTCATTTTTACTGTCTTATCTTACGGCTACGGCAATTTGTGTGCAAGCGCCTTGCCTGAGTCGCACAAGTCCCTTCTCGTAAAACTTAAGAAACGAATCGGGAGCGATCGCGGGCGGGTCAACATAACGAGAGGGTCGTGCAAAGCACCACCACTCACCGCATCGCTTTGACGAATTGTGATCTCCGAGATATACATTGCGCACCGCGGCGTCTCAAGGCTGCTCACGGGAAGGCAGGGCGATAAGTATGCGATTTATGTGTGCGATGTTATGTGTTTGCATGTCGCACAACTGTCGACGCGGATTGCATCAGCGACGCTTTCGTGCGCTCAACGTGCAGTAGTAGACCATTGTTGCGTATCCTACCGCGTATTATCGTATGGCACGCACGATCCGTTTCCACTCACGATCACCCCGTTACTTTTGTCACGCCTCGCCCATATCACCGGTCAATTCTTGATCGACCGATGAGAAAGATACGCGCTCTTGCTACTCCCATGTAACAAAAGTAACGGGAGGAACTTAACGTTTATTCGCGAATGGAGAAGCTCAACGCGTATAAAGTGTCTACAAACATCAATTTTCCAACTTCGAACTCTCTTGATCCTGAGCTTAACTCGCGATCCTCAACTTTCAATCGTCAGTCTCGCAAACGATCAACCATTCGCTGTGAAATTTCGATAGACATTTCGAACCCGTAAGATAAAAAAATAATAAAGAAATAATTCGCGCGTTATTAAATTCTTATTTTTTTAAATTTGTGTACATGGGCAAGATATACAAAATACGATAAAAATAAAAAAGATATTTCCAAGGATTTGTTGTTTCGCAAAAATTTCAACGTAAATAAAATTGAACTACATCGTATAACGTAACGACGCGCGTATTTTTTATTTACGATCAAGATTCCCGTGTCGTCGAGAATTGCTTCTCGGCTTGGCCCGCGAAACGGATTCCTCGCAGGTGAAGGCGCGTCGAGGCATGGCCTCCCGGAAGTAGGTGCGTCCAACGTAGTTCCTCCTTTCGAGGCCGGGACGTTCCTAATGGTCTCTCGCGATCACCATTGTCGTTGTTACGCTCGGTATTAGCAACTGTACCGTCCGTGGCTCACACATCGATAAGCAAGTGTGCAAAAGGAAGCAGAGAGAAAGAGGATTCTTTTGTTTTAGCACTTTTGTGCCGAACTACTAGTCATAAATTCTACATGAAGGGCAGTTTCTTGAGATACAAACGAGGAGATAACGAGTAAAATTTTTATTGTGAATTATTTAATGAAAGTAATTGAAAAATTGAATAGAGTAAAAAGTTGTTGAAAAATTCAGAACAGAGAAAATTTATTATGTTAAGAGCTTCGGAGATAAAATTCTAGATAAATAAAATATAAGTCGCTTTTGATAAAGAAAAGTTTTTTAAAACTGAACTAAAATTGAAATACTTTTCTATCAAATTTGTAATTAGCGATACAAAATAATTGGAAATAAAAACAGAATATAAATAATTAAAAAAAATTTTACATATGTATATATATTATTAAAAGAAAACAAAAAAGAGAGTATGCATTTGACGACGGACAAGGCGGGCACAAGGGGACGCGATACGCAGGAGAGAAGTCGTTCGTAATCTGTGGGAGAGGACGAGAAGGCAGCCAGGCATGTCCGAAGGAAAGGAAGCTCCGCGGACCTCAGTTCCGCTCGTTCTCGTCTTCCTATCCGATTCTCTCTCTCTTTCTCTTCACCTTTTCCGAGAGTGGTCGACCGACGTCCAGCGCCATTCGCCTGAGCGTAGGTGTGTGTGCGTGTGTGTATGCGTTGCACGCATGTGCATTACAAGTTGCACGTGTATGTAGGAGCGACACACTCCGCTACCTCTCTTAGGCCAGTTACCTTTCTCCCGCCAGTTCTTGTGAGACGCGAGGACACCACCATCGAACGAACCAATAGGTTAGTACGATGATGGTGTCCTCGTGTCTTTTCGTGTTTCCTCGTGAATAAGGGCCTGTTGATCGTCAACATTCGGAGTCCGAACTATGAGGGGTCGATCCTTCGAAGACGTTTAAAAATCTCGAGAAAAGAAGATTTTTAAGAACGTCGAATTTGGTTGGATAAGTTGTTAGATAAGTTATTCGGTCGGGAAGATTATTGGTCAACTAGTACAATGAAAGATGAATAGGCGGGTCACTCAGCACAGATAGATGGGAAAGGGAGGAGCGACAGAAGAGAGACTCGGAAAAAGACTATGTCGCATGTATCACTTGTACATGAATACAAATTCCTATTTGTTTTCATATACAATATGCATGTAACTATTAAAGATTATACATCTTCATAATCATCAAAAAACGACATTGTAATATAAGAAAAAAAAAAATAAGGCAAAGATGGAAGTAGGAAGATAGAATCATTTCTCTCATTTTAAATATGTATGTATAAGAGTTTGAGAATGTCGCGCATAACGTTATCTTTAAGCATAAGACGGCTCATTTACACATCAGCAAATCGTTGCTTGGCGCGCTCAACCGCGATCTCGTCCATGTCCGGAGCGGGAAAATGTTAATTTGCATAAATGATCGAGGGATCTCCCCGTATCCCGGAAAACGAGCGAGCGCTACGTGACACTAATGCTGTCTTTCGCATAGTAATCGAGGAAGCGATAGTTTCCAGGAACGCGGTCTTCTCCTTAATCGGTAATTCGACTCCCGGTAATACGACACACTTGCCAGAGACATACAACAAATACGCATTTACGTCTTAAAATTATAAAAAGTCGAATTTTATAGCGGTGAGTTTTTTTACAAGCTGTCTGCAATTTAAATACTATCCAAAAAAAATAATAAGGTAAACCTAGTTTACGCTTTTGTTTTTAACTCGTTTTTTCTCGAAAAAAAATAATGTCGAAATTAAAACTTAACTGCGTTATGTGAAAGGAATTTCAAAGTTTAATTATTAGAGAACAAAAGACTGAAAAAAATTATAACAAAATAAACAACGAAATAAAATTATCAATGTTTCTTTCATGTGTAATTAGATAAGAATTATCTTTTTTAACAAGAAAAAGAGAAACCGTCAACTCGAGTATTTCTAAAACAAATGAAAAAAGAGAAATATCACAGACACGTCTGATATTTTCTTTCTTCTCAGACCTTTCGTATTTCTTTTCTCAAATTTCTCAATACTCAATCTCACACAATTGGATTATCGTTCCCTCGACTCTTGTGTCTGATCTTGTGTCTAGTCTCCTTTCGCCAATCCCAATACCTTCTCTGTGCTCTTTACCCTTTTCGTGTGGGTAGGCCACTTATGCGAAGAGTTTCCACATGCATGTGAGTCGCGCGTTGAGGAAGAACGCTCGCGAGAGAAAGAAAGAGTGAGAGAAAGAGAGAGGCAGGAGATCCCGGACGCCTGCTTCGCCAAAGAATGCCGTGTAATGATGCTGCATATCCGGGACGGCTGGAACACTCCTACCCGGCCTATCCCCCGCTTTCGTCTCGCCAGCCGTTCTCTCATCGTCGGCGTTCTTCAGCTCGACGTTCTTTTTTACTTTGCGCGCATCCTCCTCGGCTTCCGAGGCGCTTCTGGTGTGTGTTGTGGCATGGGGCAGAGAGGAGCGGTGGCATAATCGCTCTCGAGAAGAGGCACCTCTTCCTTCCAGTCGCGCGATGCACCGTGCCGAGAGGAGTAAAATGACGAGACCGGATTCCAGTAAAGGCCCCGTCATCGCTCTTCGACACACAATCGCCGAGATGCACGCGCCCGTCCCGATTATTCCTCTGATCGAAAACGCTCGGAATACATCCGAGAAGCGGAATCGACAGCCGCGACGATTATCAAACAAGTCTGGGAATGCCTTTTGCAACGCAGTTCGAATTGAATCCGATTAGAAATCGATTTTTTTGCCACCTCTTATCTTATAGTTTTGTGTTGATATGAGAGAAGTAATTGGAATTTTTTTATTAAAAGAAAAAAAAATAAATTCGCGTTAGTCGCAAAGAATCACAGCTCTCATTCATCTTAACAATTTCTAAGCGCAATGTTCTTTTTTTAAACACAAAGCTTCTTATATCAGATTCGGTCGTGTTTTACGAGTGATTTATTTATGCTTTAATATAGACCGTATACGTTTTGTTTATTTTATACAAAATGTCTGGTGACATTCTTCGACACTGAAACACCAAAGAAGTCACGTAGGAAGATGCAAACGAATCGACAAAACTCGTCGGTCAAAATATACAAAACTGACGTGAAAAAGAAGTCTTTATTCGAGTCCGCGTAATCTGATTTCATTAAAAAAAACATATTTGTTGTAAATTTCGTCTGATTTGCGTTGCATTATCGGTCTTGTATGGAAATTTTATTACATATTCCGAATTTCCAAACTATCTGTTTTTTTGTATAGAGTATCACACAAAGATGCATCTTGCATGTATTTGTTTTCACGGTTACCCCAGTATCATGCAGATTTTCTGCCTGACAAAAGTATTGTCTTGTACATAAAAATCTACATAATTTAATTTTCAGAGACTTCTCAGAAAGATAATAATTTTCTTTTGTGGCTTTACCGTATTTACAGAGTGGGTAATTCTTTTTCTCGTAACGAAAAAAAAAAAACTATCTTACGTGTTCACTCTCTTGCTACCTATTCTCTTTCAGGATTTTCATAATAATAATTACGTCGGACGCAGACGCTCGGAGAAATATTCGTGTATATTGTTGAAATATAATATAAAACGATATTTCGAGCGTGTGATGACGGCAAAAAAAGAAACATATATATATAATTATATATATATTTTTATGTTTTTATACGTATACATAGAGGAAGGAAATCTTCTACATTTTAGAATTTTGGGACAGACGTCAAGTCGTTCAACGGAAATTGTAACAAAAAGACGATGGAATATAAAAGAAAACTCGACAAAGGTTATGGTAGAAAACTTCCGATCCGTTTTTTCCCAAAAGAAATGTTTTTACATTCTTGTTGCAACCTTAAGTTGTTTAATGATGGTTGGACATCGGAATGTGTCGAATGAAATGTGTCGAAGAACTTCCGCTAGTTAATACGACCAAGAAATGAACAATTTTTTGAAAAACGCGGAGAATTAAATGAACCATTAATTAACAATTCAAAGGAGTCGTGATAATATGTATTTGACAATACATAGATTCCTATAGTTTTAGTGTCAAGCAAACAAATGTTCTAGCAAACAAATTAAAAACTTCTTGTAACGTTGTTAATGTAAACAGATAAATATTTGAATCTCAAATTGTTTTGCATTTTAAAAACAAATATATTGCTTTTGATAAAAAAATTTGTCAAAATATTCACTGAGAAGATTCACGCGCAGATGATTTTATTATTATATTACGTAGCTCGCATAAATAAGGCAGGTTATATAAGCGATTCCTGTTCGCTCGAATCTGTAATCGCGACATTTACAAGATGCTGACATTTATCTCTCGCGTCCGAAGAAATAAGAGAATAGTCTCGTAAGTCTAAGTAACGGAAATGCGCAATGTTATTACACCAAAAGAATCCGTTACACGCCGCATATGCTGTTAACGAGTAATATTTAGCATTTCAGTCAATTGACAAACGATATATGGCGCGTCAAATGAAGTAGTAGTGACGCACGCGCTGCGTATGAAAATTTATTAATATCGCAATATCGGACACGTCAACGAGTTCGACTGGCGAACGTGTTGTGCGAAATTTTCTGCAGAAATTGTACGGTTGACACTGAAAGCCAATTGCGAGGCAAACCGAGAAAACCGAGACATAAGCAGATTCGACGAATTACTCATACGGTCGTGATAAAGCTGTGGCGCCAGGAAGGAAGAAACGCGAACTTCGGTCGATGACGAAGCGACTCTTGCCGTCGCGAATTGTCGATTATATGGGAAACCGTATTCCAGACCCGACAAAAAAAGAAATCGACACGCGATCATTTTGCGCGATAATAATAGTTAACAGAAGAAATGCTGGAGTTGCTTTTAAAAATTCATAAAGTTGATATTTGATGCTTTCGCGGTGTAATGTAAGAATTACTGATGATAATTTTCGGGTTTGAATCTTGTTAGTGTCACTTTTATACCGACATGTTTTTTTGTTTTTCTTGTTTTTGGATAATTAAGTTCGCTTCATCAGAGATTCGTGAGAGCAACCTGATACCAAAAAACCCGAGAATCATCTTCATTTCATGAGATTCTTGAATTCATAAGATTCTTGACTATATCGGTTTACATAGCGCTACTATAGAATTATTAGAATCTTTCGCTCAATTTAATGTCACGCCTACTAATGTTAGTCGCGTTAAAGCAACCGGTTATTTAACTTGATAAAATAGCGCCACGAATATTGAGAATATTAATTACGTGTAGTCACATGGATACAGAGTGTGTCTCGAAACATACATCCGTAACGAAACTTTCTTCTGATCGGGGCGGGGAATTCTGGTCGAAAAATCGACGACGATCCATCGATAAACGCGTTAAATTTATATATTCGGCCACGAGTTGAAGACCGGCCGGTCGGACGCGCGTTGGAATTTAATTTGCACGATACCGCCGCTTAATTTCGCCATCCGAAATTCCGAGACGTTCAGAAACGCGTTTAAATAGATCGACCATCGTCTTCTCCGACGGGATACTAAATGCGACGAAATCGACGAGGATCCATGACAGGTATTTTTGCTATTTCCATCAGCGATTCTACGAAGATATTTCGGATGAACACGCGGGCGCGTCGTGGTCATGAAAAATTATTGCCGCCAAAACAGACTGTTAAATTAGTGAACGACGTGAATGCGATGTGTAACTTCACGGAATAGCGTCTTTATGTAGAAATAAAACTACTACAAAATAAAGCAGTGATTCTGTTGTTGTCGACACAAATAACATTAACGAATGTGTTTAGATTGAAACAAACGTATGTAATACGATCTGCCCATTACACAGCATGATACAAAATGTTATTACGCAGAGACATTTGTTTATTGCAGGCTTTCAAACGTTATTCCGGTCGTTTGAAGTGTCTTTTTTAAAAGCATATAACTTTTTGTTTCTCTTGATACAAAGTAAAATCACTATTGAAGTAAAATAAAATTAGGAAAACAATTCGTTTTCTACATATTTATACAAGATCGCACTTTCTTTTACTTCTTTTATTTTGTAAAAGCATTTCTCATTTTGTTCAGTAATTACAACACGGATTTGTGATGTGAAAAAAACCGGCATTGCGAACGAACACCAGCAACCTCTTAAAAGCACATCAGGACAACGAAGAATGTACTCGCAAGAGATCGTCAAAATAAAGAAAACGCGTACTAACGATCACGTGGCACTTAATCAAACGCGTCGCGCACATAACATTTTCTTTTTTTTCTTTCTCCCTCTCTCTCTTTCTCTCATTTTTTTTTTAGTGCGATCGCCTCCCGATTATACAAATTAGTCGTCTCGGGACGCGCCGCCGCTGTCGAGAGCGATTCGCAATCAGGGTAATCGACACGCTCGTAGTTCGAGTTCTTGTTGTGGCTCAACCGCCGTAATAAGCCCACGATCACCACGTGATATTATACACGCGTTTCCTCCAATTACTCACAACATCGCTTTTTTTGTCCTTCTTTTTTTTATTCCTCCATCAATCTCTTTCCCTATTTGATATTTCTACTCTTCTTTTTCTCGTTTTAAAACAGTTTCATTGAAAAGCGTAATGAAAGAAAAAACTCGCGAACACTCGTATCGCTTCTTTTTCTTCAAAGAAAGTAATTTTTTTTTTTTTTTTTTTTGTTCAAAGAGAGTTTATAATTTTCTCGAAAACCTCGTACATACATGTTACGATCGAAAAATTGTATTTCCGGGACGAAATAACCATGTTCCTCTCATTGATGTCGAACTTCCTCTATTTCTCCGCACCTCTCAATTTCTCCGTAGCGTGTCCGGCGACATGTACAGCTTCGCCGGTGTACAATAAATTGCATATCGCCCTCATTAGGCTCGCTTTCCACCGTTTCTCGTTCGCGGTGCTCGCTTTTGCAGGCGCGATTATTACTGGGATTAAGGCAGATTCCCGCGCGCGATACGCGCGCCGTGAAATAATGTTTTTGACGTTTCCAGTGCGGAAGCGCTATTTCCTAACTTATCGGGGCGATGTTGCACAACGTTCGATCGTTATCGTGGATTATTACGTACGCTATTAAATGACACACCGCGGGGAGAGCCGTTCGGAATATTAATTTCGCGCTTGCCTAATTGGAACAGAATTCGCGCAGAGTCGATTAAACGAATTTACCGCCTCGCGAATTCGCGTTTAAATCCTTTTGTCGTGATCCGTTTATTTGCGAAAATAGCTTGTGACTTACTCATTCAATTAATTTAATCGAAAAGATTTAACTTCTCCCGTTGATCTTTCTATAACTTGTTTATCTAATTAAGCGGAGATTTCGCATTTTTTGTTAAAGTGTTTTTTCTGTAATAACAAATACAAAAAAACAGATCTCTTTGGTAGAACACTTTTATTTTAATTTATATTTGTAGCGCTTGTGTAACATATACCGCATAGGTATACAACGAGTTAATTCGCAGAGAATGTTGTTAACGAGATAAAATATACTCGTCAAAATTAAAATTGATTTTCTCATTCTATTGTTTTCTCTCTCTTTTTTTTTTTGAGCTGCAACAACTAAATTCCCATCACGAAAGTTCGTACAGAAACTATACTACATAATAAGTTTATTATGCGAACTTCCGTTTGCTGTTAAATAATAGGAAACTTAATTTCAGAGATCGGATTATGTAGTCCGTAAAATATGGTTCGCTCTTTCTCTTCGTGATCTTTTTAACGCTATGATAACATTCTATTTTTAGTAGCTTTGACAGTAACGAGACTGCATGCAACGAACACGATAAATCATTAGTTCTGACGTGCACCGTTATGTTCGTTTCAAAGCGATAAAAAAAACTTATACGTACATTCGAGTATAATTTAACTACATTTTGGAATATATATTTTCTATTTTTTTTATTATATTATTTAATAGAGGAGTTTTTTGCGCAGTGATAAGTTGTAAATGGCAGTTCCGAAATAAGAAAGTGTGTGTAGGTCTACGGAGTAATAATCATAAAGTAAACAAGACGCGAATCTCTCAGTTTGCTACGATTTAACCGTCGGCAAGAATTTAAATTTGAAATAGCAGAGACTCTCAGAGGTTCTATAAAGACCGGTCACCGGAAACCGTATCACACTCGGATGCGAAATCGCAGGAGTCCGGTGGCAACGATCGCGTTTCAGCTCGATGGAAGTAATATCTCCTTCGCGGAGAGTAGGCCTTTTCTCTGTCTCGCGCGCTTTTCTCCCGCGAACGGTTTGCAACGGAGCACACCAGTATGTCTGGTCAACGTGGAATTGGGTTACCTGCCTCTCTGCCTCCCTGACCGTCCGGAGATTGCCATAACTCCGGTATTACCGTAACCGATTATATAAGTTCGCGGTCTGCGTGAGTTTACCGCGAGCGAACATTCGCCACGCAGTTTGAAGCGCGTGTGAACGAGCCTTAAGGCGTTAAGGAGACACTTTCTCCCGCGTAGTCGTTTACACTATCAGCAACATACGTCGATCAAGCATTTTGTATCGAAATAATACGTAAGCCTTATTTAGCGCAAAAATAAAAAATAAAAAACAATATACATAAACTAGATGTGGCGATTTATCTTTGAAACAGATATTTCGAGCGAGTTTGTTTTTGGCAACACTTTTCGAACGTCATTCAGCGTTAGGTGAAGTGCTTTATAATACGTCTTTCTTGATGAAACACGTTTGACGTTATTCAAATTTTTTGTGAAGCTATAAAACACAATATCGATACGCGTTTCGACTATAAATAGAAAAAAAAACTCCGTACGGAAGACGTAGAATTTAGTTCACACAATGAAATTTAATATAAAATTTAGAAAAAAATAATAATACGCGTGACAGAAAACTTATTTATTTTTTGTTCGTATACTTAAGGCGATTAAGTCGCGAGATATATTTCTTCCCGTACTTTTCGACTGCGCAACGATGCGGTCGTGCATTTATAAACGAGGCGAAAGATCCGCGAAAGCGCGCGCGCATCGCCGGGTAAAATCAACGTGGATCTACTATAAATCGTGGATCCGCGATTTCTTCCGCGATCGGCGAGAGAATATCCCGATTAACGCGAGACATGGTAAATCAACGAACGCGTCGACCATAAATCCCCGTGATATATATCCACCGGAAATTATATCGAACGGTCCGAAGCCGAGACATTTAACTACAACGATCTCTTAAATACAAGCGTAGAAATCTCGGGAGAATAAGATCAGCTGCTTTCGACCCGCTTTATTCCGCACGGAATGATTCGTGTCGCTTTACACTTTCCAATGTTCGAAGACAAGATCATCGACAAGATAACGTTTGGTAGATTGACATCGATAAAAGAAATGTCACGTTATATGATCAAAAAATATCTCAAATTTTACGTCGAAAATACTGCTGAAATGTTCATTTGCGATTCTGATTTTAAACGCAAAATTTAATCGTTCAAAAAAAAAAAAAAACCATTGAACATTGTTAATGCGAACATTTTTGCATATCTATACTTGGCAGATAATGTCTATATTTATGTGTGTTTAAATTTAAATGTTGTTCCGCTGAAAATAAGCTTTTGAATTCCCAATTCGAAGTTTTCAATGTGTTTTTAAAACATTTTTATCGCAGAAGCACAACAATCACAAAAATGTCACGAGATATTGAAATATTTCTCGAGTATAAAGCGCTTAAAAAATTAACATGTCAATTTTGCGCGTTTTGTTTCTTCATCTCTCCCACGCGTAATGGAAGCAGTTCTGATTAATTTCTCAAGCGCGCAAAACGATAAATAATAATCCTCGCGTCAGACGACACCTAAAAGCATCGGCTAACGAACGGAGGACTATCGCAAGGACTCTCTCATGCACGCGCGCAAAGCACCATGATCTATCGATCCATCGATCTTTATCTGGCCTTTCGAGAATCGCCGCCGACTCGCTACATCCTCTCTCTCTTTCTCTCTTTCTCGCCTCGCCGATAAACGCCCGCGGGATAAATGCTAGTTACGTGTTAAAGTTCATCCTGTCGTTATTAATCCTCGATCATCCGCAAGGATCACTCGCAAAGAGACTCTTTTTATATCGTCGCTCGTGGAAATGGCGCGATCTGCGTGCGGGGGACGGGTGCTTGGGCGCCTGCCTTTTTATAACACTCTGGTGGAAAAAAGCGCGACGTCCACGCGGATAAGTGTGACGACGTTTAATAATCGACGGCGTAATAATAATCGACGCACGGATATTGGCTCCGATATATTTTTTTACGCTCCTCTATTTCTCTCTGTCGCATCTCGTGGGCTGATGCACCACGATGATTTCTGTCATAAAGATGAAGAGTTTCTGTTCTGGAACGCGAGGATGAGAAAATTATTTGTGTTTTTCATCATCGCGTTCTCCTAATATTTTTATTTCTTTGTGATAATAAGAAAAGGATTATCAAAGTTATTGTTTACTATTTTTGCATTATCTCTTTATCAATCAAATTTGTTTATTAATTTCGAGGTAGTTTCGCGAATCAATTCATTTGCGTTTCTTAATCTCTTCCACTTAAATTAATTCATTCGTTTATCGATTTACCGTTTCCGGTTATATGTATGTGTGGCAAGCATTGGGTAAATTTTGATCAAGATGCATAATTTGTAGCGAAAAGAGGAACAAAGGGAATTAAGTAAAATTGAATTTCAAACTGACGTTCGCGTAACAGTTCCATTTCACGTCAAGCACTAAAATCTTCGCTTCCATTATATAATTATAGTTATGAAAACGACGACTTTCATTAAGTGATTATTCCATCGCGAACACCGTTCAGCGTTCTTCCTTTCGGCTGGAAAACAGGATTGGCCAGATTAGGGTTAAATGCACGAGGCGTCCGTTCCCCTTCTTTCTAGCCCGATTTATTCCAACTCCCCTTCGTTCTCCTCTCTCGCTCTTCCCGTGATCCGTACTTTCTGCGGTCTCCCGCGATTTCTAATTGGGCAACGCAATTTCCTTCCTTCGCCTCGCGCGAGAAATTCCCGGATAACAACAACAACAACAACAGTAACATCGTGTAGCAATCGCGTAGAAAAAGACATTCCGTATCTTATACTTTTTATCTCTTAATATTGAAGCTAACAAGAAACAAATATAGAGCTACCGGTGTGTAAGTGGGAAGTAAATTTCTATTTAAAAAATTATTTGAGATTTCGGAACATGTCGGTCATTTATTTTGATCATCTTCAGCCTAAATACAAAAAAAAAGAAAACACAATTTAAAATAATTTGTTTTAAGTAGAAATTTATTTTTTTCCATTTACCGGTGATTCCTCTATCTTCTTTTTTTATATTTTAAATTAATTTCTGTCACAGAGAGAAATCTTTTAATTCTTAAAATATTTTTTGATATTGGAAAAACCGAAAGAATCGAGACATTATCTATGTATACCTACAAGGGCATACAATTACAACAAGAATAAAAAAAAGATAAACGATACGATAAGAAACAAGCGTTGGGTGTAGATATGTGCAAAATATTTCAATTGCATAATAAACAATTTGAACTCATCAGCGAATAATAGAAGATTTTCCGCTGAGAATGAATTACTCATTGTAGGACGAAAAAATAGGTTCTAGTTCTGAGCAATGTAGTTCCTGCAACTACCTACTTATTGTTAGACATTGAGATTTAAGTACGTGAACCACGATGATTGGACGTAACTTTGTGTCATTTATTTTCCTTTAGCTTGGGAAAACCTTTAGAGCGTAATTCTAGAGCGTTCCCTATTTTCAAGATAAAATATCGAAAATATGTGAATATTTTGAATACTTCTGCATATCAAAGATTTTGATCTTTTTCGAAAATCGTGAACTATAATAAATTAACATTTTAAGTGCCACTGGCACTTCCTTTTTCTAGTTTACTATTGGGAACCGTGTTTAGCAATTACCGGTCCATAGAACATAATCTTTATCTTCTGCATGTCAAAGATTTGATCTTTTTTGAAAATTTTAACCTATAATAAATTAACATTTTAAGTCACGAACAAAACTTTCTTTTTCCGGTTTATTATTGAGAACCGCATTTAGCAATTACCGGTCCATAGGACATAATCTTTTAGTATATAAGCCTTAAGTTCTTAAAAGTTAGAGAAGAGGATTTTCAGAAGCACTTGAAATTTATGTGACAAACAATCTCCAAAATGATTTTTTTCTCCAAAATAATTTTTAAATATTTTTATATGTAAAAATGTATAAAATTGACACTAAGTGGCCTCGAAAACCATTTTTAGAAATTCTCATAACGCATCGCATCAATATCAAATTCTCAATCTTTGCAAGATTTCAAAACTTTAAATCTACTAGTCGTACTTAAAATTCTATGCATGTTTTTTTTTCGCCGAGTTTATCTTTCAGCCATGTTCTTCCGGAGATTTTTTTTCGTGGGCGGTTTTAGGCGATCAAAAAGAAAGGAAGAACCAAAGAGGAAAAAAAACGAAGTCTGGTTCATCCTTCCCAAGAGAAGCAAAGAGAGAGGCTCCTTCCAAAAGAGCAGGTAGTAGTGGGCGACCTTATATGAAACCCGTTTTACCTGTTATATCTGAGCTTATGACTATCGGTTTGGAGGAAGCGATGATCGTATTGACGATGTTGCCGCATTTTTCGCAAATAAATGTTCAGTTGAACCTTACTATTAATGGTTGATGATTCCCTCTTCTCATCTTCGTTCTCGGTTGTTTTGCGAGCAAGGACGGACTCGCAAGAATTTTGAATACAAAAGATTACTAAGAATTTTAGAATGCGGCAAATATGTCTGATGACGTCCAGGAAAAAAAAATTATATAAATTTGATATATTTTTAAAATATATAAATTTGTAAATATGTAAATTATAAGTACATATTTATTAATATTTGATTGTGTGTAAAGTTTAAATTTCGGTGCTTCAAAATTTGCTCAAATCTGACTATTGGATATGGTATTTGGAAAGTTGATAATCAATATTCGAAATTTCTATAATGTAATTTGCATAATGTAATTTGCTTTATCACTGTATATGATAATTACAGAGATGTACAAATCACAGTAAATGTAATAAAATTGAGCCAATCAATTAAAAATAGGATCAACCACCCAAATTTCAAATTCGTTTTTTATATTTGCAGTAGTCCAGAAATGTAAGTTTTAAATGATATTAAAGATTTCGTGAAACATTTTTGAGCCATCCAATCTGTTTTGTACGCACAGATAAAAACAATCGATATTTGAACAAAAATCGTCTTTTTTTTCGATAGGAAATACTTGTATATAATTCGATGATTGCTGAAAACTTCCAGCTTTGCGCTAAATCGCGCATACAACCGCTGTAAAAGACAGATAGCAGAAGATACGAGTAATCGCAAAGATACGAATGATAATATACGAAAATTAGGCTCATTATCACCAAGGCAAGGTCAGGGTTTATACAGATTAAATTGACATTTGATATAAGTATGTACTCATTTCCGTACAAAGTCTATCTTTTCTGAACCGTAAAAATTTCTCGGTAATTCACATATGCGCGATTACAACTCGGAAGCTATCGGCACTTCGATATTTTAGTCAAGGAAAAAGCAATTCCAAACTTATCACGATATTCTCGAGCCTCACCCTGATAAAAAAAAATCACACACACACGTTGATTTTTAACCGTCACATAAAATATGATAAAAGGCAAGATAAAAATCTTAAATCCGACCATGCGCGTCGCGCGTGGCAATGTATTGTGGTACTTTTTGCATTTTACCGCGATTAAGATAAGCCAAGAGACGCCAGTAAGGGATCATGAAAAGAGGAGGAAGAGAAAGAAAAAGAGAGAGAGAGAGAGTGAGAAGAAACTTGTTTACTTGAGATTATGGTGGATTAATGAGTTCGGCCAGGTCAACAACAGTGTGATTGAAATTTATCGCGACAAGGTCGTGTATCTTCCTTCGTCTGTTGAGGTTCATTTCTATTGCGACAGAATAATGAATCGAAACGTGACGGGAACAAAAAACGAGAAACAAACGTTTTGCGAGGAAAATATCATTTTAATTCTTAGCTGTTCAATTATGTGTGTTTATATAAAATTTTGTGTCTAACATGTGTGCATCATTGATATTTTTATATACAATATGTTCTGTTAATTTTATATTCTATTGCAAGCGTGTATCCGGCTTGTAAAAAGGAAATGTAAACATTCTCTAAGGAGAACACAAAAGATTACCATATATTTATATAAATATAATAATTCTCATAACTTACAAAAAAATGCTGCACACACAAACGCAATATACGCAGATATTTTACGTTATGACAATAAATAAAAATTTAAACTTTCATTAGTAAAATTTCTAGAAACTTCTGATAGTATTCTGTAATATTTTTCTTTTTCTAGTAATATAATTTTAAAAATAACAGATTGTTACTATTCAGCAGATAATATAAATATTTTATTTTGAACTTTTTAAGTCTTGGTTATCGTTCGTTTCTTTCTCCCTAGGCTATATCATCACTTTTCTACAAGTTAAGCATTTTCTTCCACATGTCGATGCTATTTTTTTAATAAAGTTGTACGTGACGCGTTTGCTGTGTCGCAAGTAAGTAAATTTGCAAACTAAGTAGAGTTGTTCACGCTTGTGCATATCGTGTGAATAAAACAGGAAAACCAAAGAGGTGAATATTTTGACGCGCACGAAATATTCAAATAAGAACGATTTGTAATCGTTCTAATATATAATATTCTCGCTAGAAAAACAATAAAATGAAAAAAAAATTAACTTTTAAAACTTCTTTTAAAAGGTGCTTATAAAACAACTTAATTTTTGATTGACAAACAGCTAAAAATACGCAAATTGAAAAAAAAAAAAAAACAATTTTAATTATTCATAAACCCTCGTATTGTATAAAATTTGCATTGACGTTTGTTTTCATCGATATATCTATATTTATCACAAAATCTTCAATAATTTATTTTCATCACGTATTATATTGTTTTTCATAAAGTAAAGCTTAAATATAATTCGTTACTATAATCCATCCAGAGATTCAAATCCCAACGAAGTTAAGCATTTTTCTCAAGATGTTTTAAATACATATAAAACAGTTTAGATTACAATCTAATGAATAGAGAAATAGACAATAGAAGCAAAAGAAACCTTCTGTATACGCGGAAAAAAAGAAATAATTACATACTTTTTCATAATATAATATAATATAAAAAAGTATGTAATAATTGGACATTTTGATCGTCTCATATTTCAAGCATCCGTAGCAATGTGTCTATAATCTGTTACATTTTCTTTTGAAACGTGTTTTCACTCAATCTAAATTTTTTTCGTCTACGAACAATAATGTACATGTCTGCAAAAATTATTCCTACAAATAGTTTATAGTTTTTTTTTAATTTATATGCTTATGTAAATTTGTAATTTCGCATTTTCTTAGAACAGAGAACTAAAGATTATCGAAACATAAATTATAATTCTCCACTCATTGGACTTCAATTTTAACGAACGTCACAGTTTTATTTTATTTCAAATTATATTTTTCGCGATAAAACCAGATTGCAATTGATCTGTTTGCGCGATCCATTTACGATCATTTACGTACAATATGAGATACGCGATTGACGTAGCAATTGATTATCGCTTACGCGATTTATATTCGATTACTTCCCGTCTGATTAAACATCTTATCTCGCAATTAACAAATTGTACGTTTTTTTATTAATGTATAACTTTATGTGAAAAACACTGATGTCGATTTATTTCTTTGCGACACCATAAAACTAATGAATCTACGACTCGCGCTTAATTTTGCCTTGACGCCTATCTATTGTTTTAATTAAATGCGTAAATACAATAACACACGTGTTAATTAACCATGTGCTGATATGCAACAGATAGCAAGGTAAACAAGATGAGAAATGCGTTTGTAAAAGATAAAAAATTTATGTCTAACATTTAGTATTATAATAGATACACATGTATGTACGTTTAGTATTTTTCTATAAATCGATATCCGAGTAGTTTTTTATTGTATTTTGCTTGTTTTAATTTGTTATACAAAACAATGCAAATGTAAGTATCGGAGGACTTTCGCCATTTTCCAAATGCTTCAATCTCGAAAGCGAGATTGAAGATCATGATTGACAATCAAAGAACGATGTGTTGCGCGAAACATTTCTCTTACACTTTATATTTTTCGTATCTCAATATCAGTTGATACTACTAGAATGTTATTAAACATTGTCGTAACCATGTCGTAAACAGAAGTCTCTCTCCTAAAACGGACCTAACACGAACTTCGCGTGATCAATAACACCGCAAATATCAACAAACATATTGTACCTCTTGTACGCATCTACTTGCGAGTAAACAATACACAAGACAAGAGTTGCTCGAACGAAATGATTTGTTTTGAACGATGACGATAAATGCGCCTAAAGTTCGATGAGATCGTCTCTCGATTGTCACGCTCCTATCGAACTGTATCGCGCGCGAGAATGCGATACGCTAACTTCTCGCAAGTAGTTTCTAAGGTCATGCGCGCACTTGCGATTTTCCGCGAATCGTTCCGATTTTTATATGCATATTATTATTATATTACGAGCGTTCGCTCGTATTACGTATTAAAAAATTGACTTTGAGAATACATTGAATAAGTAATCGCGCGACAAAAAGTCTCACAAGTGCGCGCGTAAGAAGAGGAGGAAAAGAAAGAAATCGAGAGACCTATCGGCTACTGGTGCTCTCATCGCGCGACGTTCATCACGATGTTACGACAAGTGAAGAGACCATCGTCGGGGTTAACTCGACGACAATCACGATCACGATTACGGAGGAAGCCACAGGAAGTCAGAGCCCTGGAACCCCACTACTCTTCGTTCCATGGAGGACGAGACCAGCTTCTCTCCCACCACGCCGATTGCTATTTCTACCTTCGATTATTTCCGCTGGGACCGTTTGCAACGACGGCGCACAATTGGCCGGTCGCCGCGGCCAATCGCAGCCATCTTTTCCACTTGTTCCGCTCGCCGCGTGGCGGCGCGATGAAGTAAGGGGAAATCAGGGTATTCGCGCGTTTGATATCGCCTTGTGGCGCGGGCAACAGAAGGTGCCGCTGCCATGCAGTCGACACTTCCACCGCTCCGCCGCAGCACAGAGTCTAGTCGCTCGTCGACCTCGAGACGCGACGGTGAAAGAGTATCAGGCATTGTTGTCTGTCGCAATTGCATCTACCGCGCGTTACCGACGAGCCGCCGCAGTAGCTCAAGCATTAATCGCTTTTGCTTATCGCTGAGCGAACACCCAATGCGAAATTCCTGCTCCCGCGAGATTTACTCGCCGTCATCGTTGATCATCGGTATTTCCACGGCCGGAGGAAGTACAAGTGTCGCTTTCCGTATGTAGACGGGAGTCAAAGACGAACAAGTGAACACAAGTGCGTAATTGTGTTGCTAAAAACAACCGAGGATTTTTTTCTGTGATATAGAAACGAACGCTGTTTCGCTTATGTAGATGTTACAATCGTGCGAGTCTTGTTCTCACGTGTTTTCACGGCGACAAGTTTGCGGAACATCAACACGGATTTCTCATCCCGCGGATGAGCCGCCCGCTGCGACTTGATTACGCGCGCGTGCCGCCCCCCGTGTGCGCGCGAGCGCCGTGATCTTCGACACGAGGAAAAAATAACGAACAACCACCGACCGACGATTTTCGTCTGTTCCAAGCACGGCAAGCAGTTTTGCTTGTGCTTGGACGACGACGACGACGACGGCAACGGCAAGTGATCACTTTGCAGCGGACTATCCTCGGACGAGAAAAAAAAGGATTTTATCGACGAGACGTCGCAGTCGACAACCGGGGATCAGCGATCAACGGGGCAGCAATCGAGGTAATTGTCGAAGTGGAAGTTTTTTATTTTTTTTTTATTTTTTTTTCGTATGTCAAACTGCGTTTGACGCTAAGTACCAGGCGACGTCCTCGCGACAATCGCGAGCTACGTCGACGACGAGACGCGATATATGCGCGTGCGTGTGTGCGTGTGTGTGTATTTTATGTGTATACAATCCGTTGTGCGCGGGCGTACGCGTGTACTCGGCGCTTTTTCCTCCCGATTCTCCGTTGTAAACAAACCGTGTCTCGTCGTGGTGGTGGTCGTCGTTGTCGTCGTCGTCGTCGCTGCGTTTTGCGGAACGCTACCGTTTTTTTCTCTCACTTCCCTGAAGTTGTCGAGTTTTTTTTTTTACGAAGTTTGCACTTCGTACGTACGTGCTCGAGCAGAAGTTTTTAAGAAGCTCGCTGAGCACTTTGTTTATCGCGCAATGTGAACAAGCTTCGGTTTGACGAGAACTTTTTTATTTAAGCAAGATGACAAACGATGATGACGTTTGTGTAAAATTAATATTAAACGAAGGAAAGAAAGAAAATTACTTAGATACAATTACTTGGGAAAACTACTTGAGGAAAATATCCGTGACTATCGGGACATGTTTTGTTTTTTTTTTTTTTTATCTTTGTCAGACGTCTAATACAATAGCGAACTACCTGTTTTTTTTCTATAGGCGGCTTATGTTTAAGGGTCTTTAGTTAAGGTTATCGTGATATTGTTTGCATACATGTCACTTTCTTTTGTCTGAAAATACATAAATAATGACTTGTAAATTCTCAAAATCAATTTAAATTTGTCAGAAATTGAAAATGTTTTGGAAGATGTTTTACAATTCTTTCGGTGTTGATATTTACTAAAACGACGCTCGACAGTATAACTGCATTTGGATTATGAAACGTGTTTTGTTAAAATTATATTCACGTTCTTTGAAAGGAATTACGTCTATAATTATTTTAAATTAGCCTTGTTCATAGTAAAAACATATAATCAGAAAAATAATACGTTGACTTTTGAAGTCGCGTGCTCTCTCTTTTTCTTTTTGATATGTTTTACCATATTTCACAAATTTTATTAATCACTTTCCGGAAGTGATTTCGTTTTGTTCCGTAGTAACGTTACGTTTTTGACGAATAAATTAATCAAAATTCTTTTCTCGCTCTGTTTTCTTCACGTGATTTTAACCGCGTCCTCGTATATATTTTGTTTTCGTGTTTTGTCATTCTTCCCGGTTTGTTTCTTTGTATTTTTTGCTCTTCCGTTGCGTCTTCTGTTATCGTAAAACGCGAAAGGTCAAGTGCTCGCGCGACAAAGCTTCGGTTGATTTTCTTTTCTATCTCGAGATCTCGCTTGAGAAATTCAAAGCGAGGATCACGTTATGATTCGCGCGTGTTGCGAGTTAATTCCGGTGCGACGAAACCCGGAAATCCGCTGAAAGCTCCGACCTCGCTTTAATCCGCTCGGCGATGTTAATAACCGGTGGTGCGGAATTCAATTAACGCGGGCCGCTGACGTCAACCGCTCTCCTCGCAACTTTGTTATGCGGAACATCGGGGAAGTAAATAGCGCATTGTCGTCTTCGAATGGACGAATTGCAAATGCATCGTTGAGTAACGTGTAAGGAAGTAATTTTTATTGTTATGTTTTTAAGATTCGCGTTCTCTGTTCTCTCTTGTGTGTGTGTGTTGATTGATAGAAAAAAAAAAAAGAAAAAAAAACTGATTCCACGTTTACGACCAAAGCGGAACACATAACCATTATATAGAGACCATGTACGAGGGAAGTAATTTTGTTATCGTCGCAAATTCTTGTTCGTAGGTAACTAAATTGTTTACTCCAAATGGTACTTTTGCGCAATTGCTCTCGGGTGGAAGTGATGAAATGGCTTGCGGAGACTGATTAAAATGTGCAAAATAGCGTTTGCTTATATATGTAAAAAATTTTTGTATTACGAAAAACGGGTTTATCTCGTTCTTCACCCGCGAAGGGTGATATCGAAACGCTGATTATTGTTATTCAGCGTCGTCCTGCATTTTGAAATATATGTCATTTGTACGATTGCATGTAATTAAACATAATTACACTTCACGCGTAATTATGTCGGACATGTGGCGATAGTTCAGGTGTTTAGGTTCATTTTAAACCACTTAGGCCAATTCTCTCGAAAATTACTTCCTGTATAGATAGAAATGTTTACGTATGTGTACGTGTGCGTTCTCACGTTCCGTATAAATTCTCTCAAACTCGGTTTTCCGTGAGTTTATCACGAAACGTAAACATAACTTTTTTTTATATACATATACACGTAAGCTACGTATGTAAAATTAATTTTTATTTTTTATGCGGCTATTCGCATTAGATGTAAGTAGAGAGAGGAAGAGGAAGAGAGAGAGAAATATCAAAGTATACACACATCTCTCGAAGTGTATATAGATATCTCTCATCCAACTTGTTACGCAATCCAAACAAGACGTGGAAGTTTTTCGTTAAGTGTACACGCGATATATATAAGTATGTCGCGTAAATGCGGAAGCGAGTCGCCGTTCGAAACATATATCTGTCTCGCGGGTGTTGAAATATTCAACTACAATCTTATCTCGCTTGTGAATAGTATCGCCTTAAAATGAGCGATCGCTGCGAGAAACAACGGGGAGAAGGAGAAAAAGGAGAGAGACCAATAGGACAAAAATACGACAGATCGACGGGATCTAGCGTGTGTCTGCTCGCTTACGGAAACATTTACGTAAACCTGCCCGGTAGGAACCGCTCGTATTTCTTAATCGTTATTGAGGAAGTTGCGCGTTATCATTTACATAACGCGAACGAGCGAGCGAGCGGGCGAGCAAGCAAGTCCGGACGAGCTCGCGCGCGTAATATCCAACCTGCTCGCGGCTTTCGCAAGATTTCCCGCGAGTTTCGCGTACAACACGGGCACCGCCATCGAGCAAGAAAGAGAGAGAAAGAAAAAGAGAAAGAGATTCGTTCCCTTTTCCTTTTTTCAAATTTTCTGCAAAATCACTCGCACTCATGTTGTAAAGCTTTTTCACGATTAGAAAAATAATTCACGAATTTTTTTTTTTTTTTTTTTTTTTTTATCATCAAAGTAATACGACGTTACAGTTTTCTTTCTTCGTCGCGATTACTCGGATGATCGATCTTGCACGGCAAAAATAGATATAAGTAACGAAGGAGGAAACTCTCGTCTGGGAAAATTCAGATTTCTGCATAAATTAGAATAAGGTGCGGGGCGTCGTGAAGAGGGACGCACTCTCGGTTCCTCATCGCGCCAGGCGCGAGCTTTCCTCCTTCTTCTCCTTTGTTCGATCGGGGACGCGGATTGATTTCTGATTAATGCGGATCCTCCGCGTGGTAGGTACGTCGTCGTATTACTTCCTCATTGCGAAACCGCGGAACGACAGCCAACAACGGTAGCATCGATGCAACAACGCGGCAATACAAGCAATTAAAGCACCGTTCGCGGGAAGAATTCGCCGTGAAGATGTTTACAAACTTCGTAAGCAGATAATAAGAAGACAAAGCGAGTGGAGTTGGTCGCGCGCTCATTGGCGTAAACTTACGAGATTTACTCGCTCAAAGAAACGTAAAAACACTTTAATGAATTTTTATTTTATCCATAATATGTTTTATTTTGTAAAATAATTTTGTATAGCCAACAGATTGTTTCTTTCTTCTTTAATTTTCAATTGTCCGGTCTCGCGTGAAGTTTTTAAATAGCGTACGTGTCCAATAACGCAAATTTACGATAGGAGAAATCGATCTTAATCATTCGAAACCAAAAGAACCGCGTAAGTGACGTAAAGTGGAACGTAGAATCATTTGATTGGGATCGTTTGACGTCAATTGGTCGCGCGCGCGCGACGGTATGCCCGTATCGTTTTGACAAGAAGATATCCGGACTGGCTTGGTGGTTTCCGGCGACGACGCCAATGCGACTGGCTGGCAGACGACTGTGATATGTACATAGGTTATCATCTGCATGCACGGGTTATATAGAGTGTATATAGCCAGCGAACGAAGGAGCCGCGCGTGTTCCGCGCGTCCGAGTGTGTCGTATTCTTAACTTTGATACGATGCGCGCTTGTCGTCATCGTCGCGTCCGGATACAAATACGGGCGTTGTGCATCGCGCGGTTGCAACCGAGCTGCCATCTCTTGGCATCGGAAAGACGAAAGAAAGAGGAACGGGTAGTGGAAGCTGTGGGGAGCTCTCTGCGACAATGGGTAGCCGCGGCGGAGCTCGAGAACGGCAAAACCGGAAGTCCGCTCGCCGCGTTTAGAATCATAATTCTCTCTCCCTTAGCGCTAAATTTGGTGGCAATATCTTCCATCGGAGACATTTAAATTTACGTTTATATTTCAGTATTTCTTGTTTTATTACAACTGCTACTGTTGTGTTAATAGATTGTTAATTAATATAACTGCCTCGTACAGTGCCGTTCAACAAAAGAATACATCTCACGTCGTGACATTATTTGTCTTTTCCACAATTTAGATTCAATTATGGAATTTTCATAACTAAGAAGTTACTTTTGCGTTGTTATTAAATTGAAATAAATTCAATACGTCTCTCACACATTAAAAAAAGTCCATAGTTCCGCGTTGAATAAAAGTTACAGTAGTTTACATTGAATAAACATTACTCTGATTGAGAGAATTTATCTGTATTGCCGCCGGCAATTTTCTTACCAGGAATAAAATATATACATACGAGATACGACCAGAGAAGCACGGATATTAATGTCGCGGTTACGTTGAACATTCGCCAGTTATCGCACGTACATAGGTCGCGACGTGTTGATTGATTTATGATTAAATTAATAAGTACACGCTGGATGCAGTCGCGATCTAAACACGCGCGCTCGCTTGATTTATGACTGTCCGAATGCGTCCGAGCAAGATTTCGCGAGAAATGTGCTATAAAAATATATCACAATATGCTAATAAAAAGTAAAAAAAACTGTATGCGATAATTGGCGAGGAGAAAATTGCGACGTATCTCCAAATGGAGTGTGCTGACAATTTTCTAAATCCTCTTAATTAATTTTTAAACTTCGATGAAATGTGAGTAACAGACAAAAAGCATCGAATGCTTTTTTGGTTTTAATTTGACATCTGAATGTCGGATTCGGGTCACATAAGTCCGTTACTATTACGAAAACGCTTGTAAAAAAAAAAAAAAAAAAAAAAAAAAAAAAAAAAAAAA